>RAKG01000133.1:0-90661 GCA_009802275.1 Neurospora sp. CHS-2018a | reverse complement strand
CCGAGGGCTGAAAGGAAGAGGAGGCAGGCAGAAGAGAGGAGGGTGAGGGAGGAGGGGATTGGTATTTGGAGGGCGGAGAGGGCTAGGGCTAGGGGGGGGGGGGACAGGGGCCGGACCCTTCTCAATGACAAAAAGACCGGGAAGGCATGTCCAGCATCCGTCCGTCCCGTCCCGTCTGACTCCATGCCATCGTGACTCCCCTCCCCGTCCGTCATGTCCGTCATCGGCGATTTCATGCTTGGTCGAGATGTTGTGTCGACTGTCGAGATGTAGTGCAGTGTTGCACTGAAGGATTTCATTTGAGATGGAGATTGTAGTAGGTTCCAGTAAGGATACTACACGGGGGAAATGTCCATGGTTCCTAGGGTTTCATCCGTGACTGGCGAGAATGGATCTTTTGTGCATTTGTTGCGCTGCTACTGCTACTGTACCCTTTGCTCTTGTTACACTGACAAATTAACGGCTTATTGACAGAAGCAGCTTTCTAAAAAGGGTTGTAGTAGAGTGTTGTTGATTGAAAGACTTCTTGGCGGAGGAACGTCGAATCGTCGACGGAGAGACACAACACAGATTATGTTGATGTGAGATAATAATGCGAACGGGGAAGAGGGAAGATGTAAATGGGGTGTTTGGACTTGAACTTCCTCAGCGAACAGACAATAGAGTAGAGACGTAAAGGTTTACCGAGCTTCGGAAAGATACCTATTGACCTGGCATCTCCATGTTTGGGAAATACGAGGTAGCAAGGAGCGACAGTTACATCCCAACAAGCATGTTGAAGATAATCGCACGACAAATGGGACGAGAAACAAGGAAAAGACAGTCGATCACCGTTGAATCTTGCCGCGCATTATCGTATCTTCTACCCGCCCGCTCCCCATTCTCAGTGTCGTTCTCAGTGCCGTCCTCAGTGCCATTCTCAGTGCCGTTACCTAACCCATGTGGCTTCGGATTCACAACTTGATACTATGTCGTGATGCATCCACCGGATCGTGAAAGAAAGTGGCAGTTGATGTTCGACCTCGTGCTTTGTTTCCGTGTTCCCAGGTCTCGACGATACATCCACTTTTGCTTCGCGAGTGAACTTGAGTACTCCGAGACCCCACCACTCCAACGTAGCAAGCAATTCGACATATTGACATCAATATTCTACCATGCCCTAGTATGCTTTGTAGCAAGACTAACTTCACTCGAGCTTTGTAACCTCGGTTATCGGTCAATGAACAATGTCTCAGCTCCTTGACATATAGTCCATCCCAGACATATTGCGCGCAAGGTTTGAGACGCTGTGTATCTCGATGACAGATGCTGGATGTTGGCAAATGAAGTTCAGTAGTATTCTCCTAAGGTATAATGGAACTTAACATTATTGTACTCTTTTTCGTCGTTGTCGCAGTATTTGATACTTGCACCTTGGTAATTTGTCCATGCTAGACAGTGTCGCAGAAGAACGTAGTCGATGGTTCGGTCTTGGTGTCACTCGAGTCTAGAAATGACACTCCGTTGTCAATGACTGGGACGGTATGGGACGACGGACATAGCGGGATGTAGATGTGGTTGTACTCGCTCATATTGTAACCAGTTAAGGTTGATTGCGACCACCGCATGCTCAACTGTCGCGAGTGATGTCCGGTCAATGTAGCATCTTCCCAGCGACGACCAACCTTGTCAAGGAGCAAAACATACGATTTGCAACAAGTCGTATGTTTCCAGAGACCGGGAGATGAGGATGTGCTATAGCAACTTCTCCAGTTAATATCGAGTCGTCGCCATCCAATGGGACCGGATTATCGGACTCGGACACGGCAGCAACGGCAGCAAGAACAGCATCTCACCTCCGAATCGCAAGTGCCGAACGGGACCGGACAGTCCGGACATATCCGGAGCGAAAGCCCGGCGGACACTCGCACTTATCGCCTTGATGCACGGACGACGTTGCGAGCAAGAATAGGCACCGCTCCGTCAAATACCGACATCCCCATCGCTTGCGAACGGGAAGTAGAACCAAATCGAATTCAAAAATTAAAGACAAAAAAAAGTGTGTACAGAGTACACTGAGACAAACCCCGTAGCCGAGCGGGAAACGCGACTCCTATTCTTCCCCCCAATGCCCTCACGATCCCACTATCCCCTCCAGCTTCGCTAAGCTGAGCGTCCAGTCTCGTCAGACCTTCTACTCGGCCAGCTCCATCTGAAGGGTCGAAGAATATCGCGTTTCCCAAAGAAGTGAGATCTTGCTTGAACTTTGGTAAATCTTTGAACTTTGGTAAGTTCGAGTCTTTGCCAGGACTGTCCCCTTGCGGGTTCGTCTCTCCGGCGAAATTATGGTGCTCGGGACATCCCTACGGTAGTGGGCTCCGTCTCCGGCGGCATTCTGCTCAGAATGGCTAATTAAAGCTGTTCTGAAAATTCTGGCCTGTGTTCGGTTCGAACCGGCGAAGTCTTGAGTTGTAGTACTCGTTTTGGATACAGCGGTGGGTGAGACCACTGCGCCATCCTGCCATGCGGCAGCTGGTGCTGGGCACGGGGTTTGTCTTTGGAGGTGGCAGGAAGGGCTGGAAGTCCTGCTTATATACTGCAGGTGAAGGAAGGTACATGCAGAAGGACTGGGTAAAGGTCGGGGAGTGCTGCAGCCTGCGGGTAGATAAAAGGATAAGATGAGCGGCATGGAATAGGAAGGAAGGAAGGAGCGACCGCCGCCGACCGGAGGCTGGACGACACCCGGACACCACGGACGAGACAATGCGGGAGCAGGAAGGGGCTTTTGTCGCAAGCTGATGAAAGCTTCGATGGTCGGTACGTGGCTGCACATAAGAGATCCTGTTCTCGGAGACCAGTTGGTGTATGTATGGGTGAAGGAGAAACCAACCACCTGCATGATAACTCTGAATGGAGTGCAATGATGAAAACTCGGGATTGCCATCTCCATACACTGTCTATCGGTCTGATAGACATGCGACGACTCCAGTCCATCAATGTGTCTGGTTTACCTGCAAAGGAAACAGAGAACTTCACGGTGACACTCGGCGATATCTCCTTCTCCCTTGATTGGCAACGGGAGCCACCACTTCGGTGTGGTCTATCACTCGGCGTTCATTCGAAGAATACCATCTCGCAGTTCATCTCATGTAGTATAGCATGTTGTCCCAACTTGTGGTGTTGGCCAGTTCCAGTTCCCTTTTCCACTTTTACTTGGTGTAGCTACCGGTAATTTGAAAGGAGAGAAGACTTTCTCAGAGACGCATGGCTCATAACGCCGCAGTGCTGGAATATGTTCCAACAAGCAAGGACGAACCGACCCGAGAAGAGAAGTTGGGTTGTGCATGACATGCTTGGCTGTATGTTGAACTGGCTGGGAAGCAGAATCCCCATTTAATCCAGTGGTTGTAGAGAGTAAAAATGTGCTTGTTTCTCACATACGCGATATTTACCCAAAGAAAACAGCAGAGGCCTCAAAGCAGATATGTATCTACCTCTTAAAGACACTCAAAAGTTGATTCGCCTAACACGTACGCAAAACATCGTCGACGCAGACCTTCAACCTCCCTCTCCTCCTCGCTCGTCCACGTCCACTCCTCCACCACTCCAACAACCCTTACCTACTCAACCAACCACTCCTCAACCTCCACTCCCATACTCCTCCCCAACCCCCTCACCACCTCCCACCCAACATTACACCTCCACTTCCCTCCCCTATCCATCTGATCGCCCGCCACGCCTCCCGCCCCCGCGCCACCAACTCTCACCAACAACCTCAAACTAGCCAACGTGGCAATAGCCATCTCGATATCCGCATCCATCTCCCTGCTACCAGCATCATTGTCCAACCACTTAGGATCCCACTCCCCCCTCACAGCCGTAAAGATAGCCAGCATCCGCTCCAACACAAACGCGTGAGCGCCGAGCAGCTTGCGCGCGATCTTGCGGTGCTTGCTCTGGGCGCCTCGGTGCCCGCCCCGGCCCATGCCGACGGAAAGCCCGCCGCGCCGCCGGCGACGGCCGTGGTGGAAGGTGGAGAAGAGAACGAGGTCGTGGCGGGTGGGGTTGTGGGAGGCGAGGTAGGAGGCCAGGAGCAGGAGGCGGGCGGTGGGCGGGAGGAGGGTAGAGAGGTCGGTTGTGGTTGCGGAGACGAAGGGGTGTGCTGTGGATTTGGGTTTGGAGGGGGTTGTTGTGGTTGATTGGGCCTTTCGGGGGGTGTTGGCTTGGGAGGGTGGTGCTGACGGCAAGGCGGCAGTGTTGTCTTTTGTCTGAGCCTGGGTTGTTGTTGACGACGAGGAGTAGGACCGTATGGCTACGATGCCGGGGTCCAAGAGGGATTCATCTTGGAAGTGGACGCGGGCGGCTACCATTAGCTTGGAGAACTCGCGAGGAGCGTGGGTGCCGGCGAGGATAGGAGCTGTGAAGCGTGGCCAAAGGGAAGTGCAGGCGTGCTGAAGCGAGGGAAGAGTGCGGGAGGCAGCACGAGCTAGAGCATCGTGGACGGCTCCCGTGAAGCGGTTCCATAGCTCTGTTGTCTCTTGTATCGTCGTCGTGGGTAGCGGAGTGGTAGGTAGTGAGGTCGTGTTCAGAATTGTGACGAACTCGTGCTTGGTGTAGTTCGGGAACTCTATGCAAGGGACGAAGGATGTTCGCAGGAAGCTGGCAGGAGGTGAGGTGACAATAAAGACACTGGTTATACGAGGGATCTGAGGGGGGATATATGTTAGCTAAACTGGATCTGTTTTGAAGAAGTGTACCAGAAGGCTTACAATCTCGGAGAGTCTAGCCAGTGCTGGGAGGAGCGTAATAGGCGCTTCCCGTTGACGATCGATGCCGTCGAAGACAAGCACGAAGCGGAAATTTTCCGGGTATGATGGATACTTGAGCATCTTGGATAGCTCAACAACCATTTGCGAGACTGAGTCGCATCTTGTAGCAGCACCTTGCCATTGTAGGGCTTCTGCGACCTTTGCGATGGTTGATTCGTAGAGGTGGCGGGCTGTTATGCATTCGATGGAGTTGATGATGACGTATCTCAGAAGGGGTTCGTCTTTCTCGGTGTCTTCTTGAAGGGCTTGTAGTAGAGCAGCCGTTATGGCACTCTTGCCGGTGGCTTCGGTGCCGTGTATCACGAGGTTTTGGCATGGTGCTGCTTGGGGCTACCAAAGAAGTTAGCAAGCGGAAGCTGAGGGTTGTCGAAGATATGTTTTGGTCATTACATGCAGGAGAGTTGCTACAGCCCGTATTTGAGCGTCACGGCATGGAAATGTCTGGGAGAGAGTGGTGAATAGCAGCTCATCGGGGAGCTGGAAGAGGGAGTCGCCCATGGTGGGAAATGTCAAGGTAGATAGATGGTTTGCTAGTTGCCTATCCGTGAATCCGATTGGTTGTATTTCGGTTTGGCTGACGGCTAGGGCTCGCAGAATAGGACGTCCTCATGCAACTTCTGTAGCGTTCTGGGCCTATCGAGACCGGCGTGGGATTGTTCGTTGAGGATCGTTCTGACGTTCAGGATCGTTCTGGGGGTACAATTGATGGAGGTTGCCCTGGCATTGGGATGCAGACGCGTTACGCGTCTGTCTCTTTACACCCCTGTAAAAGTGACAGGGGTGCCGCTATAATGCCCGACAACCAAAGACCCCAAAAGCACGGGGCAACAACCCCTGGGGATGTCACTGTCAGTGCCTGCCATTGTCACCCTTTCCACCATTCAATTTCATGATCTTATCACAACTCTACAATTCTTCTTTCATTTTGATTTTCAGTGACACTTGGGCTATGGTGATCTTCCGGCCATCGGCTGTTCTACATAGAGGTGACCATCATGGCTTCGGCTCGCCAAGCGTCCAGCCGCGTGTCAGACCCGGCGCACATGAATCCAAGATTGGCATAACCTCAACCGCCTGAACTTGTCGATGAAGACCAACGAAAGTCCATACTATAAAACAGTCTAGTGCAGCTCAATACTAGTATAACCATCACCATATCTCTGGAGATGCTCCGGGCTTACCGACCCCACGGGGTTCGAGCGACAACGGACCAGCTTGGCAGATTAGGAATGGCGCCCGGCTTCACCACTCCAACATATGCAAATTAGAGTCAGGCCAAACCATTTTCCATCTATATCCGACGACATCCGAAGAATCATCACAAGCACTCTGTTGTCTTTCTCTCTCATACCTACATTGCTAACTCCGAGATTGTTAAGTGTATGGTGTTGGCTTATTATGGACAGTGGCTTATCAGGGATCGACAACCGCCTCTCACTTACAACAACCTTGCTCCGACGACGACTTATTGACACCTCGGTTGTCACCCCACCCACATACTCTCATTAACATCAGAAGAGCCGGAGGAAACAATGGCAATATACGAGGCCGTAGGCACTCCGGGGTCCTCAACAGGATCTCACGGCGACAAGCCATATCATTCTAAGCGACCACACCGCAAATCCAGAAAGGGGTGTCGTACATGCAAAGTTCGCAAGGTAAGTCTTCTTTAAACATCACACAACCGACCGATTGTCCGTAAGAGCTTATGATGCCTGTCCTGTGCTGCCCATGTTACCATAGGCTAACCATCTTCTCAGGTCAAATGTGACGAGGCCCGTCCATCATGTACTGCTTGTGCTCTACGAAGGGAGACATGTGTCTATCCCACGACAACTCAACTCGCAACTGGCTCATTACCGTCGAGGAAACGCACAGATTCAAGCTCGCCCATCACGCCAACCGACTCTTTCGGGCTTCAAATTATCGAATCATCGTCTCCCGGCTCCGACAACTCATCAAGCGTGGTCATCAGAGAGCCTTTATTCATCCCCCCAGACCGCACTGAACAAGAGCTGAAGCTCCTATGGTTCTACGGCCAATCGACCTTCAAGTCCTTGTCCGCCGACTCCGGGCCCGTCGACGCCGTGAACCACGTTCTCAAAGTAAAACTAGTCGAGCACGCCTTCTCCAACCCATTCCTGATGAACACCGTTCTCAGCCTGACTTCCTTACACCTCCAACATGTCGGCATCGACGACCTCAACGTGCCCCCAGCCAAGGCTCTCACCTACCGAGCCCGAGCCTTTGAGACCTACCGAAAAGCCATCGAAGAAGCCAACCCGTCCACTTTTCCCGCCCTAGTCGCCTGCGCCCTCTTCCTCTGCTTTCTCACCTCCCAAGTCTTCCGGGACGAGGAAGACTACAAGCCGCTCTACATCCTCGACTGGATGAACGTCTGGCAGGGTGTCAGTTTGATCATCCAGATGACCAGCGGCGAGATGATGCACAACTCTGGCCTCCAAACCATCTTCTACCGGCCGTTGATCGACCTCAACGCGGCCGCCGCGCACATACCCAACTGCTTGGTCTTCATGGTAGCCTCAGTAAAAGAAGGCGACCCAGATTACCGCGATAATCCAGTTTACTACAATATCTTACGATACCTGGGCTCGCTGTACCAGGAACTCAAGAACGGCTTCTCCGACGTCCTCTTCATGCGCATCCTCACCTTCTTCTCGTACATGCACAAATCCTTCATCCTCCTAGCGCGCAAAAGGCGGCCGCGCGCGCTGGTCATCATCGCGTACTACCTCGTCTTTTCCAAGATGGTGCCGGTGTGGTGGTTCCGGGGCGTCGATCGAGATCTGCCGCATATCCTGGAGATACTGGGACCGGAGTGGGATCCGCTACTGAGGGTGCCCAAGCAGGCCGTGGGCATTGAAGGTGGACCGAGTACTTGGATGGAAACTGCCCAGCTGTTGCTTGGTGATAAGAATTGGAGACCGCCGCAGAGGATAAAACATGAAGGGGGAGGACCAGGAGGAGGAGGAGGGCCGCCGGCTCATCAAAGCCCGGTGGCGTGGGTGGATGAAACGGGGAAGCTGATGCCGAGTCATCTATTTCTGGATGTATATGATCCAAGGGCTGTTGTGGGCGCCAACGTGGGTGCGGGTGCGGGTGCGGGTCCTACGCCGTCGCCGACGCCTACGCCTCCTCCATCTGGTGAGAGTCAGGAGGAGGAGGTGGTGGTTAGTCGAGCTGTGGAGAGTCCTTCGGTTTTGTGTTTGAGGTAGTCATCAGCGATTTATTGAAGATAATGGTTTGGATGTGTTTGGAGTTGGATCGATACCCATTTGTTTAAGCATCACAACATAGAAACTTTTTGCATTATGGTTTCTTTCATCTGTCTCTACTGAATAGATATCATTATAGCATAGCCATAATTGGTATGCCTGTGTCTACTGAATAGGTATATAGCATATCCATAATTGGTACCTATCTTTGTGTCAACTTCATTTTCTATATAGTGTATTTGCTAATGAGCCAGTCTCTCTCTCCTGTATACTTCCATTAGCTCAGCCTCCTTCGTACTGCAAGTTTTTTTTATTACTCTGCTCTCCTTATATACCGCCTGCAAATCTCTATCTGACCTTCTCAAACATTTCGCAACTTGACCTTAACGAATACCATATCAACCTCTACTACTCTCGCTCAGCCATCAAACTCATCCATCCCAACCATTTCTTCCTCTCCCCCTTTTCCGTCCCTCCCTCTAAGCTTCTAGAACATGATCATTCTCCATTCCCTCCAAACCTTTCTCATCATCCGCCCTCTATCTAACCCCTCCCACCACCATTCGAAACCATCTCCCAAACCCCCACCGCCCTCTCCAACCCCCCCACGACCCCCTCAAAAACCGCCCAAACCGCGTCCCTACCCCCACCCACCGGCACCCACCTCGCCTTCCTTCCCGTCTTCTGATAATACTCTCTAATCTCCCTCTTCCGCTTCTCCATGATTTCTTGTCTGCGCTTCTCCGCCTCTTCAGCTAGCGCCTCGATTCGTTGGCGCGAGCGAACGAGGGAGTCGGCTAGGTAGGCTAGTTCTTGTTGCTTTTCTGGACTGTTTTCTGAAGGGCTGGAGGTGGAATTAAAGACAGTCCAGAACTGCTTAAGAAACTCAGCCGTCGTGGCGCAGGTCAAGGTAGCGCGGTGGGCGAGGTCGGTTGGCAAGGACATGGGGCGTTCTTCAGAGGCGTTGGTGTGCGAGCCGTGGGTGGTTAGATGCGAACGAGCGGATTTCATGCCGTCGAGGATTTGGGTTTGGGCGAACCGCAATGAAGCGCGGGAGCCGACGTGTTGGGGTTTTGGATTCTTCGAATCCAAAGTGCTTTCGTCTTCAGAGTCGGGATCGACGCCGATGGAGCGGTGGAGATCTATGCCGCCGCGCCCGTCGGAGTCGAGAGTGTCCATGTCCGCTTGCACTTCGAAGAGCACGTCCGAGGGGATTTGGGCGGCGTAGAGGCGCGCGTCGGCGGCTTCCTGGTCTGTGAGTGAGGGCTGGTTGCCGGTGAAAAAGGTGGAGGTGTCCTTGACGGAGAGCCGGATCAGTTGGGCCTCGGCGTCGCCGCGGAGGTCTTGCAGGGCGAGTTGTTTGGACAAAGCGTCGGCGATGCCGTCTTTGGAGTAGGAGGCCGCGGACGGGTCGACGTCTGTGGGGGCGACGTTGGCCATGATCTTTTCCGAGAGGGAGTTGAGCGTTTTGATGATGGGGATGTTGGCGCGCGGACGCATCTCGACGTCTTTGAGGTTGCCGGACCGGAAACCGCCTTGGTTTTCTTCGTTGCCTTCGATGTTGATGATGGGGGGTACGCTCGTGGCGGTGATCTTGGCTGGGACAGCCATGGTGTTGTCGGCTTCGAGATACTTGTCGAATAAGGGGTCTGTGTTGTCATTGTCGGTGATGCGCTCGCCGCGGAGCTTTTTGGATAGACGACTGAGGAAGAAGCGGGACCAGAACTCGGACTCTGTGAGTTTGGGGACGTTCTCGTTGTAGATCCGCTTGACCAGTGGGTGTTGTTGGAAGATGAGCTGGACTTGCTCATGGTTGATGTTCAACTTGAGCTCGCCGTTCTCGGTTCGCGGCTTAATCGTCGATAACACGTTATATGAGCCCTTCTTTTGGTTCAGCTCGATGGCATAGGCACGTAGCAGGCTGATGCGAGTGGCCCAGAACTGATTGTTGAAGGAGGCATCCGATAACGAATCTGGCTTGGACGACTTTGCGTCGTTATATATCTGAGCCAATGCCTTATCCTTCTTCATGAGGGACTGCTGAAGTTCTACATCGGCCTTTAGCATGTCGTCTTCGAACCAGCGGAACGGCAAATGCTTCGAGTTCACGGCACTGGCCATGGCCATGGCGGCAGAGGCGCCGGCGCCGTTAGGGCCAGCCTTCGCCGGCTTGGGTAGTGAAGGGTCATCGCCACGAAGCTCAGCAATGATCTGAGAGAGAATATCCTTGATGGCATCGGCCTCATTCCTGGCCTCGGTGGGATGTGTGAACTGAAAGGGATAGGCAGCCGGATCAGCGCCGGGAGCCTTGGGCTTCTCGACAACTCTTAAGACGACCTTGGGATTGGTCTTTGGGGTTTGTTGGAGGTTTGTGATGTTGGATACGGAAAGTGAGATGACGGGTGGGCCAGTGCCCGGTAAGGGGCTCCATATCAGGGCTGTCTTGTCTTCGGTTAATGTGATGATGCCTTCTCTTTTTTTGTAAGAGGCCCGTCCCCGGGGAATCTCAATCGGGGCCATGTTGGCTAGAGTAAGCCGACGCCTGGGTTGTGGAGGTACGGACCGACAGTCCTCCCTATCCGCCCTTCGGATATCAGAAGTCCACGCCCAATTCCCAGTTCCCAGTTCTTTATCTTATCTCTTGTACGATCTCCGAGTCCCGTGTCTTATAAAGATGGATCCGTCTCGCGATCTTCCTTGACAAGGATGTATTAATGCGATATGTTACAGCGTGCTCGTGTACTACGCCTTACTGATATCGAAGAGAGAGAGAGTCGTCAAGGTTCACGGCGGGATGCCTTTCTTTCAGACGATGAACGTGGTGATGCAGTGTAGTAATGCCAAGCCAAATCCAATCCAGGTCCCGTCAGTGACAGTCTTGAAATCCGGGGTGAGGCGTTGGCCGTTGCGGATGTTGTTGCGGGATGGTGAGTTTATGCGTGGCAGGCAGGCGGCAGCTGAGGCTAGGCTGCAGTGGAGCACTAACAATTCCACGGTCGCCCTGTCGAAGGCTTCAAAAGCATTCATTCAGCTCGGGAGGTTTTGGACCGACTGACAGTGTCACGGCAGCTGCCAGGTCGGATCTCTCGCGAGCTCTGGGCAACGAACTGCTGGGAAATGCCAAGGATCTGAAACCAGCACAGAGCTTGGACAACAGGCGAACTTGTTCACGGCCAGCCAATGGGAGTTGGCAGGTTTGACACTGTGACGTGCAGTCGATGCTGCAACTGGTTCAAGAAATCGGATAATAAAAAAGAGGTGGCAGCTGACGATGCAGGATTTTAGGTGGTCAATTACACAATCGAAACCAACGTCAAAGTCATTTCGACAACACTCGAGACGAGATCGAGAGAGATCCAGACTTTCTGTTCGCTTGTCTCTTCTTCAGACAAAATGGGCTTAGAAGATGACCTCCCAAAAGTCACAGGGCACAAGTCACAAGGCGGTCAGTGGTAGGTACCTAGTCTCGGTAGTGAACCCAAACCCAAAACCCATCGACCATGTCTAGCGCAGTTCCATCAGTTCGATGCAAAGCTTCGAAAGTTCGTCAAAGATGGAACCGAAAACGTTACCGTACATTTCCACGTCTCACAAGTCTTCCCCACCTTCCACGGTAAGATTACACACTCACTTTGGATGCAGTGGCGTTGCTCCTTGTTGCTCCAAAAAGACGGGAACCGTGATCTCCGGGGAAAAGGGAGCCTCCAGTCGACGGGAGGTGCGGGAGCCAATGCGTAATGAAATAATTACAGTAGCACTGACAACCGACTCTCGAGACTGACCGTAACTTCCAGCTCTTCCACACTTTCCAGTTTGTTGATGACTTGTCATGGAGACACCCGACAGCTCCTCCCTGAACCACAAAAACTCCATGACTTCCGGTTGCTCTTGCTGTTAACGTGGTCACCGCTCGAACCGTGAATCCCGTCTTGACTTTTGGAGAAACAACAAGAGGGAATTCCTGTACGGCGTCCATAATAGCCTATAGAGGATTCGAGTAGTTGATGGATACCAGTTTGATGCTTTCAGACACTTTCCAGCCACTTGCAACAGCCTCTTCGTGACTTCGTGACTTCGTGTATGTACCAGGGATAAACTTGCGGCTATACTGAGAGACTTTGTTATTGTCTTGTCGAGTCTTGCGCTTGTTCCCAGTGCGAGAACTTGGCAAGCTCGCCCCGTTCGCCGGCTCCACGATGGTACAGCGACGGCCAAGAGAAGCATCCAACGGGGCATTTGTAGCGGTGCAATGGCGGGAGCCAAAGGGGAGCCTCAGCAGGTGCCGTCATCGTTCCTCCGCAGAGCCGTGCAGCTCCCCTGATGCTCACTGTACGAGTTACTTCTGTCACTTCCACAGAGACAGCGGCCCGGGCATGCACTGCACTGCGCTCGCTCCTGCAGTCTGCGCACTCACACAGGTCGACTCCAGTGGACGGAGCAACTCAACGCAGTGAGGCCCTTTTTTTCCGTCTCTCCCTCCTTCCCGCCCCTTCCCCCGACACCAACATCAAAAACACCAACGTCTGTCCTCCCCCTCCCCCAAATCTCGATCCTCTCGTCTTCTCTCCCCATCCCCCTCAGAGTCGACGACGACCGGAACCTAGACTTACTCCGCCGCTCCTTTTGCCTTTTGCGCATCCCCATCTCCACTCTTCCAGATTGTACAAGTCAAACCCCGCTGCTTGGATTGTGCTTTCGGTTTCTGCGTCCTAATACCTCACCTCACAACAGCCACCCATCATGTTGCGCGGTTCTATCCGGGCCCTGCAGACCGCAGGTGCCTCAAAACGATGCTATTCCCAGGTCTCCCAGACCACCAGGGCCACCCTCAAGCCCGCCGTCGGCCGCCGTCCCCTGGCCGTCTCCCAGCAGAGGCGCAATGAGAGCGCCCTCCACAGCCCTCCCGACCCCAACGACAACTTCCTCTCGGGCAGCGCCGCCAACTATATCGACGAGATGTACCTCCAGTGGAAGCAGGACCCCAAGAGCGTCCACGTCTCGTGGCAGGTCTACTTCAAGAACATGGAGAACGGCAACATGCCCATCTCCCAGGCCTTCCAGCCTCCTCCCAGCCTGGTTCCCGGTGCCGCCAACGTGGTGCCTGGTCTCGCTGCCGGCGCCGGCGTCGGCATTGGCGAGGGTGCCAACGTCACCAACCACTTGAAGGTCCAGCTCCTCGTCCGCGCCTACCAGGCCCGTGGTCACCACAAGGCCAACATTGACCCTCTGGGCATCCGCAACACCCCTGCCTCCAAGGGCTTCGGCAACATCAAGCCCAAGGAGCTCACCCCCGAATACTACGGTTTCACTGAGAAGGACCTCGACACCGAGTACAGCCTCGGCCCCGGCATCCTCCCCCGTTTCGCCCGCGATGGCCGCGAGAAGATGACCCTCCGCGAGATCATCAACGCCTGCGAGAAGATCTACTGCGGCTCCTATGGTGTCGAGTTCATCCACATCCCCGACAGGGAGAAGTGCGACTGGCTCCGTGAGCGTCTCGAGATCCCCCAGCCTTTCAAGTACTCTATCGATGAGAAGCGCCGCATTCTCGACCGCCTCATCTGGTCCTCCAGCTTCGAGTCCTTCCTCGCCACCAAGTACCCCAACGACAAGCGTTTCGGTCTCGAGGGTTGCGAGACCCTTGTTCCTGGTATGAAGGCCCTCATCGACCGCTCCGTTGACTATGGCGTCAAGGATATCGTCATTGGCATGCCCCATCGTGGCCGTCTCAACGTCCTCTCCAACGTCGTCCGCAAGCCCAACGAGGCTATCTTTTCCGAATTCGCCGGTATGGCCGGTGCCGATGAGGACGGTTCCGGTGACGTCAAGTACCACTTGGGTATGAACTTCGAGCGCCCTACCCCCTCCGGCAAGCGCGTCCAGCTCTCCCTCGTGGCCAACCCCTCCCATCTTGAGGCTGAGGACCCCGTCGTCCTCGGCAAGGTCCGCGCCATCCAGCACTACAACAACGACGAGATTGACCACAAGAGCGCCATGGGTGTCCTCCTCCACGGTGATGCCGCCATCGCTGGCCAGGGTGTCGTCTACGAGTGCTTGGGCTTCCACTCTCTCCCCGCCTTCTCTACCGGTGGTACCATCCACTTGGTTGTCAACAACCAGATCGGTTTCACCACTGACCCCCGTTTCGCCCGCTCCACTGCCTACTGCACGGATATCGCCAAGGCCATTGACGCCCCTGTCTTCCACGTCAACGCTGACGATGTCGAGGCTGTCAACTTTGTCTGCCAGCTCGCTTCTGACTGGCGTGCCGAGTTCAAGCAGGACGTTATCATCGATCTTGTTTGCTACCGCAAGCACGGCCACAACGAGACCGACCAGCCTTCCTTCACCCAGCCCCTCATGTACAAGCGCATCCAGGCCAAGAGCCCTCAGATCGACATCTACGTTGACCAGCTCCTCAAGGAGGGCACCTTCACCAAGGAGGACATCGAGGAGCACAAGCAGTGGGTCTGGGGCATGCTCGAGGAGAGCTTCTCCAAGTCCAAGGACTACCAGCCCACTTCCAAGGAGTGGACCACCAGCGCCTGGAACGGCTTCAAGAGCCCCAAGGAGCTTGCTGCCGAGGTTCTCCCCCACAACCCTACTGCAGTTAATAAGCAGACCCTTGAGCACATTGGCACCGTCATTGGCAGCACTCCCGAGGGCTTCCATCCCCATCGCAACCTGAAGCGTATCCTTACCAACCGCACCAAGTCCGTTGTTGAGGGCAAGGGCATCGACTGGGCTACCGCTGAGGCTCTTGCCTTTGGTACCCTCGTCAATGAGGGCCACCACGTCCGTATCACCGGTCAGGATGTCGAGCGTGGTACCTTCTCTCAGCGCCACGCCGTCTTCCACGACCAGGAGACTGAGGACACCTACATTCCTCTCCAGCATGTCAGCAAGGACCAGGGCGCGTTCGTCATCTCGAACTCTTCCCTCTCCGAGTATGGTATCCTCGGTTTCGAGTACGGTTACTCTCTCCAGGACCCCAACGGCTTCAACATGTGGGAGGCCCAGTTCGGTGATTTCACCAACACTGCTCAGGTCATCATCGATCAGTTCATTGCCGCTGGTGAGAGCAAGTGGATGCAGCGTACCGGCCTTGTCATGTCTCTCCCCCACGGTTATGACGGCCAGGGTCCCGAGCACTCTTCCGCTCGTATCGAGCGTTTCCTCCAGCTTTGCAACGAGGATCCTCGCATCTACCCCTCCCCCGAGAAGCTTGAGCGTCAGCACCAGGACTGCAACATGCAGGTTGCCTACATGACCTCTCCTGCTAACCTCTTCCACATCCTCCGTCGCCAGCTGAAGAGGCAGTTCCGCAAGCGTAAGTTTCCGTGCCTGAAACAGCATGTATCTCGTCAAAATTCTAACTTTGTCAATTAGCCCTCATCATCTTCTTCTCCAAGTCCCTCTTGCGTCACCCCGTCGCTCGTTCCGACATCGAGGAGTTCACTGACGACGCTCACTTCCGCTGGATCCTCCCCGACCCTGCTCACCAGACTGGTGAGATCAAGGCCCCTGAGGAGATTGAGCGTGTCATTCTCTGCACTGGTCAGGTTTATGCCGCTCTCCTCAAGCACCGCCAGGACAACAAGATCGACAACGTCGCCTTCACTCGTATCGAGCAGCTCCACCCCTTCCCTTGGGAGCAGCTCCGTGAGAACCTCGACCAGTACCCCAACGCCAAGACCATTGTCTGGGCCCAGGAGGAGCCCCTCAACGCTGGTGCCTGGTCTTTTACCCAGCCTCGCCTTGAGACTCTTCTCAACCACACCAAGAACCATGACCGCAAGCACGTCATGTACGCTGGTCGTGCTCCTAGCGCTTCTGTCGCTACTGGCAAGAAGTCTTCTCACCTCAAGGAGGAGAAGGAGCTTGTCGAGATGGCTTTCTCTGTTACCCAGAGCAAGCTCAAGGGCGAGTAAAGGGTGTGCCAGAAGAGATACCGATGATGAAGAAAGCAAAGCAAAAAGGAAGCAGCAAAAGTCAAACAACCACCAACACGGCGGAGACCTAGGTCTGTGTATTATGTATGCGCGTGCATAAGGACGGGATTTCGGGGCGGATAGAAAGTATTCATGGGTTTTGGGATGGGAAGGTGTTATTCTTTTTCTTCTTCCTCTTCCCTTTACTGACGAATACTACATGGTGTTTTTCTCTTGTTCATAATTGTATCTGTATTCGGTTCCTGTTCACTGCATACCTGGGTTGTTGGGTTTTTGGAAATAATGAATGGATGTGATACCAAATATTTACTCTCCTTGCACAAACAATACATTCATTCGATGATTGTTCATACTTAATCTCATTCTCCAGCTTCAATCTCAAGTGACATGCTTTGTTTACTTTCGTTGACTTGTTTGTCTCCTGGAAGGGGTCAACAAGGGGGTAGCACAGTCCGGTAACCCCGGAGATCATCATCACCTTCCTTTCCGCAGATCGGACCTGACAAGATCTCGAGAACGTTCACATATCTTCCTGCCCAACTGCTACCTCCATCTACAATTACCCTATCTCAACAACCTGATGCGACTGATAAGGCCGCTATATTGAAGTTGCACTGCACTGATACCCGATAACGGGGTAGCAACCGTAGGGCAGAGCGGGCAGGGCAGCTCCCTTGGCACCTTCCCCTGGGACGGGACCTCGAACGCTCGTGTAACTTACAATACGTACGAACATACGGTAACGCTCCAGTATCGTCAATCCCGCCTCGATCCATTCAATCCCCAACACTCGCCCAACACAAAGAATTTGGCAGAATCGCGGCAGAAAACACACAACTTCACCAGTGGAAGTGGCAGTGGCAGAATTGAGGGGTTCAAACCCCGATCTTGTGGAGACTGGAGAAGCTTCACCGTCGAGCAGCGAAGGTCGAGCGAGGATTACCCGGTGGTTCCGAAAGACCCGGCTTCGGTGATGTCGGGATTGTCTTGTTTACTCCGCTCGGTACTCCGCCAAGTCCGTTGACGCTCGTTTTGATCCGGGCGCCCGAGCGCCGCCAACGCCCGCCAGGAAGGAGAGCTAGCCAACGCCAACGCACCCGGATAATGGGTAGCGTCGACGGCGTCGGCAAGACTCCACGGTAAGTACGTACCACTAACCTTGATGATAACGGCATGCAAAAAGGAAGGATGGCGATTGGTTAATTCGTCAATTTGCTGGTCAACAAGATACCGTAGGAAGAACGGATGAACACACAATGGGTTCAGTACGATAGGAAATCAAGGACACAAGGGCAAGGCAAGTGAGGAATGTACACCGTATATGAATACGGTGTGCTTTCTGACAAGTGAGAAGTCAAGCCACATCAAAGAAGCGTGGGAATCTTCGGCGAACATCTCGCATCCACTGGGCTTCTGGTGGAGCTCTAGAAGTTCGGGAGCTCTGGGAGAGTGGGAGGAGACGACAGCAGTATCAAACATGGGAACTGGGAATGGCGTCACTCCATGTTCGTCAGTCCCGTCGAGGTCTGTGAATACTATAAAGAATCAAGTTGACAATGACATATGTTTTCATATACACAATGACAGCTCAAGGATCAAGCAAGTTACACAAAAGTTACCCACTAACCTAAAGTATATATAACAAGGTCATAAGCAAAGACATGGACAACCTTCATAGCCTTCTGTTTTGCACTCCAAAGGCCATCGAGTCAGCAACAGATAAACACCCAAACGCCTTTGACAGCTCCCACCGCCCCGGAACAAAGTGAAGTACCTTCACAGTGCACTCTCATGGGTTGTCAATGTCAGGGGGCGAGGGGGCCAGTCTCTCGGTAGCCCGGAATAGAATGGGGTCTCTTTCAGAAATAGCAACTTCGCAACATGGAAACTTTGACAGGCTCGAGTCGTGCTTCCCTGACGATCCGAAACCCAGATCTTTGTCTGTACGCAGTAGTACCATGTATTTGGATACTGTATTGTATCAACAGTGCGGCTGATATCTTTCTTTCGTGTAAGTAGGTATTTACGATCCTAGCCGGATGGAGACCGGGAGGTTGTTGGAAAAGAGGGAAAGAAGAAATGGGCATGTGAACATCACTTCCTGGTCATGGGTAGGGTATGCTCAGCACGGTGGACTCATCATATGTATCTTGTCACTTCTCCGTTAACAACTCGATGTGGACAGGCAGTGTGGAAAGTCCTATACCGTTTTTATATAGGGGTATCATAACACCATCTGACTGACTTTTACCCTTCTCTATCCTAATAAGCAACCCTGATAGCCCGGTGCCCATTCTTTTCCCTATAGAGCAGCTCTGCCACTATCAACGCAACGCCAGACAACCCTCAGCAACGTCCCTTCTCGCTCATTGTATCCTAACCTGCCAAGGCCTAACAACACCATCATCACCCGTCGTAACCAACATCTCCTCCTCGCCCTTGCGTTCCGAGCCAGCATCGTACCGCTTGCACCAAGTGATATGGTTGATCTCGTACGGTCCATGAGCGCTCTTGACGGTGGTGAGGACCTTCCAGCCACCAGCAGTAGTTGTTGGCACGTCGCCGTTCGTCTCCTCCTCCTCGGTCTTCTCTGGCGCGGTGGTCTCCTGATACAGCGCCAAAACACCATCAGTTCCCACGCTCGCCAACAATCCCGTCTCCGTGCTCCACGCAACCGAGTAGATATCGCCCTTGTGCACCTTGGGCAAAACAGCCGTGCACTCCCACTCCTCCTTGAGCGACCGACGCATGGTATTCGGCACCCCGAATCCCCACGGGTTGTTACCACTACCACTTGCACCTTCAGCCCCCTCTTCCTCCTCTTCCGGCTCCTTCAAACTCCAAACCCTAACCACCTCATCCGCGCCCCACGACAACAACCTCGGGAATTTGTCGTTCTCTCTCTGCTTTCCCTCCCACGCCACTCCCCACACCGTACCTCCATGCCCCTCCAAAACCGCAACGCACACCCACTCCCCATCTCCATCCTCCCTCCACAGCCGCACCGTGTTATCGTAACTAGCGCTCGCCAAAACATCATCCCCGTACCTTCTCGCCGGCGCGTACTTGCCCTTGCGGCCAGGGACGTCAGGACACCACGCCACGGCTTTGACGTCGCCGTCGTGCTCTTGTAGTACGGCGACCGTCTCCCATTCGTCTTCGTCTTCGTCTTCCTCTTCTTCAGAAGAAGGGTTCGGATTCCCCACGTCCTCCCAGATCCACACGCTTTTGTCTCTAGAGCATGTAGCGAGGTACTGTCCTGAGGGGGAGTAATTGACGCTTTTGACTTCGTTTTCGTGGCCTTCTAGCACGAGGGTCAGTTCCCACTCGTCTTCCTCCTCCTCTTCCCCATCCCCTCCCTTATTATTATCTTCTCCAGATTGCAACCGAACCTCCCTCTCCAACCTCTCCTCCCTCCGCCCTTGGTCCCAAGTCCACACGCCCGCCGTGGTATCAAAGCTTCCCGTGACCAACCGCAGCCTCTTCGCTTCTTTAGAAACCTTGCCGCGAGGAGGTTGCCAAGCCGCCGAGCGCACGGAGCGGGTGTGTCCCCCCGTGAGGACGGAGTGTTTGGAGAGCGTGGAGAGCGAGAAGACGGTGACGGAGTGGTGGTGGCAGGTGGCGATTAGGGGGAGGGAGGGGTGCGGGATGGAGGCCCAGGCGCGTTGGTAGAGGTCGGGAGAGAAGGGTGGGAGGGGGGTGATTTCGGCGGTTGTCGCGGTGGCTGGGGTGGCCGGGGTTGAGGTTTCGGTCGCCATTGTGAGGAGTTTGTAGGCTCGGCCTGGTCTAATTTGGGTTGGTTTGGGTGGTTGTAATGGTAGGTAGGCTCGTAGGCTCGTAGGTAGGCGCGCTCGAAGACGACGTGAGAGTGTCGAATTGGCTTTGACTCCCGATCGAGGACAGGAGAAAGAGTGGTCGAGCGATGGAGTTGTGCGTAATGACTTGGTCGCTCGGGAGTGTTGGAGAAATAGCTGGCTCGTCAATTGGGAAGTGAATGGTATCGACACCCTTTGCGATTGTGACTGTTCGTTCTGTCAGGCGCCTCGGATGACGGGTCACGATAGCGGAGCTCTGATTGACTGCTTCGAGGTTGAAGTCTCCACTCGGCCATTCGAGTCTCAACTTTTCTTCCCCTCCTTCGGCCGATAAGCGCTTATCAGTCCTCCGATAACGCGGTCCCACCCTAGAACTAGTCTATGATGCAATCCGGGGGACGACGAGGTTGTCGAGGTCGACTATCAGAACGACAACAACTCCGTGCGATATTATAGATCTGTTGTGTTTCAATTACCATGCTGATATGCCATTGCTATACTATATCCTTCATATGCCTATGTACTGTGTCCCAACCATTCTGTACTCCTGGCATCATGCCGACAAGTCGTTCCCCTCTCCCCGTCGCGAGACGGTACCGTAGACAGTTAATCCCCTCCAAACCAACGCCTTCGTGCAAAGGGAAAGTAAATAACAACCCAAGCCATAAGCCTATACCGGCTCCCCAGCAGACGTATAACAAGAACCCGAGATCAGTCATGAGAATTATGCACCACTCTGTCCCGCCTCCCTCATCCTTTCAAACCCTCCTTCTACCGGTCCCTGTCCAAGCCCCTTCTGATCCTCTTCCGCCATCATCCTCTCTAGCTCTAGCCTACCGTCCTTACCCCAGTAGCCGGCCTTCTCCGTCCCCTTAACACACCCCTCTGTGATGAGCACATATGGCATGGGCGCATCGTACATAGGCTCTGCCAGCACGCGCTCCATCTCCATCTTTAACCCTCTGGCGCCGGTTTCGTTCTTGGCCGCTCTTTCGGCAATGGCATACAGCGCCTTGCGAGTGAAGTACAGCTTGCTGGGGTAGGTCTCGAAGAGCGCCGTGTACTGCGCTACCAGACTGTTACGCGGCTCCGTTAGGATGCGGTAGAGCTCGTCAAGAGAGAGAGGACTTAGAGCGCAGATGTTGTGTAGACGGCCGATAAGCTCGGGGATAAAGCCGAAGGCCTGTAGGTCGGCCGGAGAGGCCAAATCAAGAGGCGTAAAACCACTGCCACCCGATGACGCCAAGCTTCCACCTGACAGGTCTACCGGCATTGTCGGAGGCTGGTGCGGTAGATGGCTGTACAGTTCGGGAGGAAGAATATCTTGACTGCCGGACATGGAAGAGCCGCGCTGGTTTCTGACCTCAGCACCGAAGCCTATCGATGGCTTTGCGACCCGCCTGAGGACAGTCTTGTCAAGCCCGACAAAGGCACCGCAAAAGACAAAGAGTATGTTGCTGGTGTCCACGATGTACTGTTCGACTTTGCCAGGAGTGGCAGACGGCGTGGTGTTAGCTGGTCCGTAGCCGGGTGTCGAGATGTTGAGGTTGGGAGGCGGCGGCGGCCGTGACGACCGATGATCCTTAACATTGACGGTGACCTTGGTACCCTCGACGAGCTTCAGGAGAGCCTGCTGGACACCCTCACCACCAACATCTCTCCCGTTGACAGTTTCCCGTCTTGCGATCTTGTCAAACTCATCCAACACGACTATTCCGTGTTCGGCGTCCTTGACGTCGTAGTTCGCTTCAATGAGGAGGCGCTCGATGCACGCTTCCACATCTTGTCCGATATAGCCGGCCTGGGTGAACGAGTTACAGTCGCTTATCGTAAAGGGCACGTTGAGCTTCTTGCTCAGGGTTCTAGTACATGGCAGATAAGCATGCGACACGGGGGCATAAGCACAAAGGAAGGGAGAGTCCCGCTCACTCTAGGATATACGTCTTGCCCACGCCAGTTGGCCCTATCAGCAAGAGGTTACTCTTGTCAATTTTTACGCGCTGAGGAGCATTGGTGTCCTCGGGGATGTAAAAGTCATCAACGGAGGGCGTCTCAAAGTGTTCCTCAACCATGGGATGGTCTCGGTCACGGTGTGTCCCCAGGACGGACTCGTGATGGCCCGGAAACTCGTCTTCAAGTATGCGCTTATCAGCCCATTGCCGCCGCGGCTTCGGGGAAGGGTCAAGCCAGGGTTCAACAGATGACCGTCGCCCACCTTCGACAGGATGTATGTCCCTGTTGCTGCTGCTACCACTGTAGCCTTCGCGATCTTGCAGATCTCTGTCTCTATTATCTCGAGCATATCTTTGTCGCTGCAGCTTTTCACGCTGGCGCTGGTCCTGGATTTCGTGATGTTGGCGACGGCGAATATTCTGGTAGTGGTTGAAGATAATGGAACATATTGTCTTCTTTGCGCGATCCTGGCCCACCACGTAATCGTCTACGCGCCGCTTCAGATCGCGCGGGTAGAATTGGGGGACGCCAAAGCTGGATTTGTTGGAGAATATCGGGCCTCGGCCATTCTCGTTCGGGTCATAGCTCGATGTAAAGCCCTGATTATCGAAGGATTGGGAGCGACGGGGAGAGAGGGAAAGGCGGGACGAATAGGATATGTATCGCAGCCGGGCGAGATGCTGCGATGCGAGGGTTCTTGCGGTGAACATTGGGACAGCGACGGACGAGGCACGGCGAACGGCCCTTGGTAGGACCAGCATTATAAGGACGGAATGGCAGGCATGCCCAGGTTCGTCACGGTCAAGAGCAGACTGATGGAACGGGAGGTGTCAACGGGAGGTGGCAGTTCGGGGACGTGGTGGAGGGTCGAGGAGCGGGATCGGAATCGGAATCGGTCTGCCGTAGAGGCACGGTTGCGAAGGGGTTGCGAAGGAGATGCGACAATATGAAGTGAACAAGGGGCGCTTTCAATTACAGACAATGCATCATCACAGGGTCTGGTGATGATGTTTGCGATCCAATAAGGACAGAGAATAGAGACGAAGAGCAGTCGTGACGCCAATCACGTCCAAGCAAAGGGAGAATAACGTGTACGTGGTGAGGTGTAGGAAGAGAGATGACTCGGCTGGCCGCAAGGGTGCTCACTCACACTCCAGAGTGCACGGGCAGGCAATGAGAGCACACTGATGATGCAGATGCGGAGGTTCGTTGGAGGTGGAGATGCGGGGGAGAGATGCTCGGGGATGCCAGTCACCGGGGCGCCTGCACTGGCAAGCAGCTGCCACCGCACAGCTGGGCCGGCAAATGGTTTGAGCCTGGAACTTGGCTCGCTTGGTGCTTGCTGAGCTGACCAGGAGCTGCCTTGCAGTGTCCGACTGCTGTCAGGCCGTTGACTGGCAGCAAGAACCCGAATTCGGAAAGGGGAGCAGCTTCCCCTCCTCTGGCCGACCTCTGAGCCCCGCCAGTTGCCTCCAGTTTGCCCCTCTGGCCCCTCCATGAAGCGAACAAAGCTCCACCTGAAGAGCTCCCGTTCGCCAGCTTTTGATAAGACCTTGGACGCCTGGACAAACGCCCAGAAGCCCAACCATGCTTCCGCCTCTGGTCAACTGCCAACCACTCTCGAGAATGAAATGACATACATGCGACGGCGTACAGAAAGCGACCTGACTGCGACCTGCCCTGCGTCTGGGAAGACAGATATCGTGCAGGGCATCTCAACAAGAGACCCGATCAGGGGTAAATGGAAAGCTAGAAAGGATGGCCTTTTCACTGACTTGAAGCTAACAAGGGAGGTGAAAAAATAGGTGGCTCTAGGCAATAAGATTGGGTTAGGTTTTTGTTAGTTGGGTTTTGAACCTGCATCGGGAGCCCATGATGTAATCAAGCATAGCTTCCCCCAGGGGTGTTCATCAACAGTCAACAGTTCTTCATGTCCAAATCTGTTGAAGCTCCCCTCCTGTCATCAAATCGTATCTTTTGTCGCCGCCACTCACTGAGATTTTAAACGTCAATGGGCATAACACTGCTACTCTTCACTACCAGCTACTAGCGGAATTACTCAACTGTGACACCAGAAGCTAGTCTATCCTCGAACGGGACTCGTCCAAGAGAAACAAGACCCGGAGTCATCATCGTGGATCTAGCACGCAAAGAGGGTTCTTCCGCCGTCCCCTGCCCGTAACCCAAGCAAAGCCAAGGTAGTATTCCATCCTCCAACAACTTTATTGCATCCATCTTTTTTTGCCTTCGAGACAATCTAGTTAGTTCCTTATCTTGGGCTACACTACTGTTGGATTCTGCAAGCGCTTCTAAGAGTGATTGGGTTCTCGTTACAGTATAATAAGCGAGCAGTCTCTGTTATTTGCACCTTCCGACCCAACTCTTACCTGACTACCACCTACTTGTTCTCCCCTCCCGTCCCCTCCTCTACGACATCCCATTCAACTTAGACGTCAAAAGTGTGTATCCATTGGGCCGCTTTCCACTACTAAAGAAGCTCCGAGAAACGGGCGAACTAAAGTGGTACCTGATATCACCCCATATTCCAAGCGCTTAAAACCCATTGCTTCACCTCCACTCTTCTAGACTTGTTTCTGGACGTGCTTCTGTTCTCTTCTACACCTAACACCAACCGAAGCCTCACAGCAGCTGTCAACATGAACGACATCTCAGACAACTCCTCCAACTCGCTGGTTAACGGCGGCACCGTTGCCAACAGCGGTATTCCCAAGGATGGCACCGGTATGTCTCCCCTCACTCCCTAATTCCTCTTGGGATCCACGTACCTCACTGCCAATTTGGTACCAGAAGCTGATACAGAAGATGCAGGTGTCTTGAGCATTGACCCCTGGCTCGAGCCGTTCCAGGATACTCTCAAGAGGCGCTATTCCAAAGCCCAGTCTTGGATCGATACCATCAACAAGACAGAAGGCGGTTTGGAGAAGTTCAGCAGGGTCAGTCATAAGCCTGCCTTCGTCCCAATTTTTTGTTGAAGCTACCAAAGCCGCTGACACATGTACGACTGCAGGGTACCGAGATCTTTGGTTTCAACGTCAACAAGGACAACAGCATCACATACAGAGAATGGGCTCCCAACGCCGTACAAGCCTCCCTTATTGGCGAATTCAGTAAGTGTCACGACTCGAGAGCAAGATGCTGTGAATTATTCTAACACTCATCAGACAACTGGGATAGGAACGCTCACCGCATGAAGAAGAACGAGTACGGCGTCTTTGAGATCACAATTCCTCCCACGGCCAACGGGCAACCAGCTATCCCCCACAACTCCAAGATCAAGGTGTGTAAATATTTCGGCCTATGCCACGCCAATTGTGTCACAATGTACTAATGCTTATCTCCTGACAGATCACCCTCGAACTCCCCGACGGCCAGTGGGTCGACAGAATACCAGCATGGATCAAATATGTCACCCAGGACCTCTCAGTCTCGCCCGCATATGAGGCGAGGTTCTGGAACCCTCCCCAATCCGAAAGATACACATTCAAGCACAAGAGGCCTTCAAAGCCGGAGAGCCTTCGGATCTACGAGGCTCACGTCGGCATTTCCTCCCCGGAGTGCAAGGTGGCTACCTATAAGAATTTCACCAAGAACATGCTTCCCCGCATCAAGAGCCTGGGATACAACGCCATTCAGCTCATGGCCATCATGGAGCACGCCTACTATGCCAGTTTCGGATATCAGGTGAACAGCTTCTTCGCCGCCAGCAGCAGATACGGCCCGCCTGAGGACCTCAAGGAGTTGGTGGATACTGCCCACGCCATGGGCATTGCCGTGTTGCTCGATGTCGTTCACAGTCACGCCTCCAAGAACGTCCTTGACGGCTTGAACGAGTTTGACGGTACCGATCACCAGTACTTCCATGGTGGTGCCAAGGGCAAGCATGAGCTCTGGGACAGCAGGCTTTTCAACTACGGTCATCACGAGGTTATGAGGTTCATGCTCAGCAACCTGAGGTTCTGGATGGATGAGTACGCCTTCGATGGCTTCAGATTCGATGGTGTGACGAGCATGCTTTACCTCCATCACGGTATCGGAACGTAAGTTATGTGTTCCCCAATGATGAATTTGACCTTGGCTAACCGTACCCAGTGGTTTCTCTGGTGGCTACCACGAGTACTTCGGCCCTGACGTTGATGAGGAGGCGGTTGTTTACCTCATGCTCGCCAACGAGATGCTTCACGAACTATACCCCGACGTCATCACCGTTGCCGAGGATGTATCGGGAATGCCGGCTCTGTGTCTCCCACTCTCCCTAGGAGGTGTTGGCTTCGACTACAGACTCGCCATGGCCATTCCCGACATGTGGATCAAGATCCTGAAGGAGAAGAAGGACGAGGAGTGGGATATGAGCGCTATCACCTGGACCCTGACAAACAGGCGTCACGGCGAGAAGACTATTGCTTATTGTGAGAGTCACGATCAAGCGTAAGTGACCTACCCCGTGGCAACATATTCCGACTCAAGCTAACGCTCAAACAGGCTCGTCGGTGACAAGACCCTCATGATGCATCTCTGCGATGCCGAATTGTACACCAACATGTCTGTTCTTACGCCTCTTACCCCAGTCATTGACCGCGGTATGGCATTGCACAAGTTGATCCGTCTTCTTACCCATTCTCTGGGAGGTGAGGGTTACCTCAACTTCGAGGGCAACGAGTTCGGCCACCCTGAGTGGCTTGACTTTCCCCGCGAGGGCAACCAGAACTCGTTCTGGTACGCCAGGCGCCAGCTCAACCTCACGGAAGATCCCCTTCTGCGTTACCAGTACCTCAACAACTTTGACAGGTCGATGAACCTGTGCGAGGACAAGTACGGCTGGCTGCACGCCCCGCAGGCCTACATCTCTCTCAAGCACGAGGGCGACAAGGTCATCGTCTTTGAGCGCGCCGGCTTGGTCTTTATCTTCAACTTCCACCACTCCAACAGCTACACCGACTACCGCATCGGCATTGAGCAGGCGGGCACCTACCGCATCGTTCTTGACTCGGATACCAAGGATCACGGTGGCTTCAACCGTCTCGATCCCCAGACTCGCTTCTTCACTTCCGACCTTCCGTGGAACAACCGCAAGAACAGCACCCATGTGTACCTTCCGACCAGGACAGCCATTGTAAGTTTCCCTCGTTATGCTGCAGCCCATTGCATCTTGGCTCCGAATGGTTGACTAATTTGCGATTTCCAGGTCCTTGCACTCGAGTCCACCCTTTCAGAGTAGGGTATGAATAACCAGATATCCCATCCGTTGTTCAAGTGCGGGTGATGAGAATTACAGCGGTCGGGTGGCGGCCAAAAGCGTAGGAAAGCATCGTACGTATTGTCGTGCGCCATAGAAGATTTGGACAGGCAAAACCGGTCGGCATGAACAGTGCTGTTTTTGTTTCATTTGTATGTATCGGTCGGCAAGCTTCGTGTTTTTAAAAGTCGTATTCCAAAGGTTAAAGAAAGACATCTATAAGAAATGTCAATGCATCAAGTTCAGACATCGAAATGCTTCTGTTTTGTTGTTATTGTGGTGTTGATTTGCAAGTTGTTGAAGTTAGCTGCTGTTAAAGTGGTGGTAGTTGTGATGGTTGGTGACGACGTCGATGTTCGGAACATTACGGTGATTGGCGCATTCCCAAGCTGGCAATTGGGAAAAAAAGATCAAAATTGGCGGTTTGTGTAGTGCGGGACGAAAGTGCGGGCGGCGGATGTTTCGATTTGCTGCAGAAGATGGGCCAGTGACGTGCGGCGACGGGAGACCTTGTCGAACTAACGAGCTGGGAGGAGCGGGAAAAACCGCAATGGAAACCGTGCGTTTGTCTGGGGAGCAGCAGTTCCATAAAACTCCATTTTCCGCTGACCCATTGAAGGCGTGGCAGCTCCAGAACAGGTCTTGGAAAGTGACGAAGGTGTCCTTGGGGAAGTGGAAAGTCTGGAGAGTGTGCAACCAGTGGCAGAGGCGGCCGAAGTGTGGAAATGGCTGGTCTGGATGGTGAATGGCAAGTTGCAGCAGCAACCACCAAGAAGTCCAGATTGGATGGCAACCAACCTCCATCAACAGCAGAGCAAGACCTGAAAAGAGGAGTGGACGACAACTGGAACTGAAGTGAGGCAAGGCCAAGGACGGGAGTGTTGCCAGCACTCGATTGGACGAGATGTGCCAGCTTCCCCACTTTTAGACGACTTTGCTCGACTTTTCCCTCACTTTTTGGCTCCGAGAAGATCACGTGGTCTTGCTGGGAGCTCCGCAGCTTCTAACCGAAGCTCGTCGAGAGATTTTCGAACCCGTTTCTTTCCTTTTCAAAGCAGCCATCTTTTCCTCTGCCACATCCACCATCGTCGCGCTTAATCATCGTCAAGATGTTCAAGAGGTGAGTGAGTCCGTGTGCCGCGTCACCTCTTTAGACATGGATCACGCCCAATTGGAGACCCGAGCGACGTCCGGAAAGCTGATAGTTGGCCTTCCTCTTCTCTCAATATAGCGGCATTTCCGCCTTCGCCCGGACTGCCCGTCCCTCCTTTGCGGCGGCGTCTCGTCGCGCCGTCCGCCCGGCTGCCCTCAACCTCCGTGCCCCTGCCCTCAGCAGATTCGCCAGCTCAGCCGGTGTTGGTGATGGCAAGATCTACCAGGTCATTGGTAAGCATCTCCCCTCTCGGGCACGACATGTCCTCGTCGCCCAACCTCGACGACACGGGACCCGGGACCCAACCCTACCCGTCGACGACATACCTTCCGGGATATACCGGCTTTATGAAAACTTTGCTTGCTAACCGCGCCACTTTCTCACCACAGGTGCCGTCGTCGATGGTCAGTAATATCAACAACATCCAACTACGCCCGCGCTGTGGCCTCGTCCCTGTCCGGTCACGACGCTCCCTCTTTATACTGACCCCGCTTCCGCCCAACAGTCAAGTTCGACACCGACAAGCTCCCTCCCATTCTCAACGCCCTTGAGACCCAGAACAATGGCCAGAAGCTCGTCCTCGAGGTCTCGGTACGTGGAAGAAAAAAATAGCCTCATCAACCCCGAGGACGACCAGCGGGATTAGTTTAGCCGAGCGAATGCGCTAACCAGCCCCGCAGCAACATCTCGGCGAGAACGTCGTGAGATGCATTGCCATGGACGGTACTGAGGGTCTCGTTCGTGGTGCCAAGGCCTCCGACAGTAAGCTTCTCTTTTGATCCCCAAGATCAAGATTTTGGCCAGATTCGCTAACATGATCTTACAGCTGGTGCTCCCATCACCATCCCGTGGGTTTCCCCATTTCTGAGCTTGCCGCGAAACGCGGACAAGCAACCGCGAATGCAGCTGTTTTACTGACGCAAAAGTGTAGTGTCGGCCCTGCCACCCTTGGCCGTATCATCAACGTCACTGGTGACCCCATCGACGAGCGCGGTCCCATCAAGACCGACAAGTTCCGCCCTATCCACGCCGAGGCTCCCGAGTTCGTTGAGCAGTCCACCACTGCCGAGATTCTCGTCACTGGTATCAAGGTCGTCGATCTCCTCGCCCCCTACGCTCGTGGTGGAAAGATTGGTCTCTTCGGTGGTGCCGGTGTCGGCAAGACTGTCTTCATTCAGGAGCTCATCAACAACATCGCCAAGGCTCACGGTGGTTACTCTGTCTTCACTGGTGTCGGCGAGCGTACCCGTGAGGGTAACGATCTGTACCACGAAATGCAGGAGACCTCCGTCATTCAGCTCGATGGTGACTCCAAGGTCGCTCTTGTCTTCGGTCAGATGAACGAGCCCCCCGGAGCTCGTGCCCGTGTCGCCCTTACTGGTCTCACCATTGCCGAGTACTTCCGTGATGAGGAGGGTCAGGATGGTATGTTGCTCTGGAAAAAATTTCCCGCTTGACGGGGAAACGTTGCTAACAAGATGTACAGTGTTGCTCTTCATTGACAACATTTTCCGCTTCACCCAGGCCGGTTCCGAGGTGTCCGCTCTTCTCGGTCGTATTCCCTCTGCCGTCGGTTACCAGCCCACTCTCGCCGTCGACATGGGTCAGATGCAGGAGCGCATTACCACCACCAAGAAGGGTTCCATTACCTCCGTCCAGGCCGTCTACGTCCCTGCTGACGATTTGACTGATCCTGCCCCCGCTACCACCTTCGCCCATTTGGACGCCACCACTGTCTTGTCCCGTGGTATCTCTGAGTTGGGTATCTACCCCGCTGTCGATCCCCTCGACTCCAAGTCCCGTATGCTCGACCCCCGTATCGTCGGTGAGGAGCACTACGCGACCGCCACTCGCGTCCAGCAGATCCTCCAGGAGTACAAGTCCCTCCAGGATATCATTGCCATTCTTGGTATGGACGAACTTTCCGAGGCCGATAAGCTCACCGTCGAGCGTGCCCGTAAGATCCAGCGTTTCCTCAGCCAGCCTTTCACTGTCGCTCAGGTCTTCACTGGTATCGAGGGTAAGCTCGTTGACCTTAAGGACACCATTGCCTCCTTCAAGGCCATTCTTGCCGGTGAGGGTGATGACCTCCCCGAGGGTGCCTTCTACATGGTTGGCGACTTCGCCTCTGCTCGCGCCAAGGGTGAGAAGATCCTTGCTGAGCTTGAGAACCAGGCTTAAGCGTTTAATGCGGGAGTTCAAAATCGGGACGGAAACGATGGCCTGTGTATAGAGTAAAGAAAGGTTTTTCGGGACGTTCCTCCTATGAGCTGTGTATCAAATGAAGTTCCTTTTTTCCTCTATATACCTTGCCTGTTTTTGTGCGCGATAAAAAGCTCTTGTTTTGTTATGAATATTATGTGAATGAACTCAACCGATGTTGTGCTCTGAATGTGATGTGACATGTTGAGCACGAGTGAGATGTCCTTGGGTGAGATTACACTTGCTTTTATTCCCGTTCCTTGGCTGATTTGCTTCTCGTCTTTAGCCGTCTCCTGGACCTTCTCATGACCAGCCATTCACCACCCTCCCCACGTCTGCTCAGCTCTCTCATGTATAGTGCTCGGCATCCAGTTCAACTGCCTGACCTTCAGAGCCCTCCATTACCCCAGATTAATCTACTCATGCCGGTATTGAAAAGCTTGATTTGTCTTTGACGGTCATGGTTGTCTGTGGGATTGGTGGGATTATTTGCACTGCTCTGAACGAGATGTGGTGTATGATGGATATTGACCTGTTGAATTGTAGGTAGGCATTGGTAGATATAAAGGCCATTGTCTCCTTTCTTCTCTTAGCTGAGTCGAAAATGGGTCTACGGCTCTCACTCTCCCAATCCCTTGTCTCTTGTCTCCGTCGGGGATTTGCAGATTTGTTCGACAAGATGTATCTCCAGAATCTGTTTACGGCTTTGGTAGCCACGGCGGTGACACTCCCTTCGGTCTTCGGAGCTCAGTTGACCAAGGTGAATTATCCGAACAATGCGACGAGCAAGGTTGATATGTGAGTCTTCTATTTTCGTTGTCATGTCTACAGATTTCATGGAGGTGGTGGTGGTTATGGGGCTGGGTGCTTCGAGGAGTAATCTTCCATACCTCTATACAAGAGAGGGAGTTTGGGAGACTCGGAGACTGGGATGGGTGGACGAGTGAGGTTGTTTGGTTGTTCATACCCCTTGAAAGTTGACGAGAAGTTTCGCTTTATGACTCTCCCTCTCGTTCTTCTTCTGTTTGTTTGTCTATTACTCTTCATCTCTTCTGTTTTCTCCTCCTATTTTCCTTTCCTGTCTCTTAAGACCCTCTTCCACTTCATTCACTTCACCCACCGCCAACCAACCCACCTCCATATCAACCAAGTCCTAATGTTCAGCCCACTCACCAAACATTCAACCCACCACTCCCACACCATCACCACCACCACCACGTCCTCCATCATCCTCACCTAACTAACACCTTTACCACCATAGGTATATTTATATCCCCGACAACCTAGCCCCCTCCCCGCCACCTCTAATCATAGTCCTCCACTCCTGCCAATCTACCGCCCAATCTTACTTCCGCAACGCCAAAATCCCCTGGGCCTCCGGCTCCGACAAAAAGGGTTACATCACCATCTGGCCCTCCTCCCCGCACTCGGGCACCTGCTGGGACGTTTCCTCCCGTTCCTCCCTCACCAACTTGGGCGGGGGTGATTCTCAGGCGATTGCGAATATGATCCTTTACGCAATGGACAAATACAAGACGCCGGTGGAGAAAGTGTTTGTGACCGGAGGAAGCTCAGGCGCGATGATGGCTAATGTACTGGCGGCTACTTATCCACAACTAATAAGTGCGGTGAGTGCGTACAGTGGTGTGGCGGCTGGGTGTTTTGTTTCGTCCTCGGGGGGTGTAGCGGCGTGGAATAATAGTTGTTCTGGAGGCAGCTCACGAGCGACAGCGCAGGCTTGGGGGAATACGGCACGAAACATGTTCCCCGGGTATGAGGGACGGAGACCGAGAATGCAGATTTGGCATGGGAGTGCGGATGGCACGATTAGTCCGAATAATTATGGGGAGCAGGTGAAGCAGTGGACGAATGTACTTAATGTTCTGGGGGTGGAGGGAGGGAGGACGGTGAATGGGGCGCCGAAGGGGAATACTGAACGCAAAGATTGGCCGGCGAAGGGGTATACGACGAGTGGTTATACGGATAAGGAGGGGACGGTGTGGGTGGAGGGGATTTGGGCGCAGGGGGTGGGACATAGTGTGCCGGCGAATTTGTCGGCTAGTGAAGCTTGGTTTGGGCTGTGATGGTGGTTTTCTTCGAAGTACTTGGGGATGTTTGGGGTTGAGAGGGGTGGTGAGATGATGGCAGAAGAGATGATGGTAGAAGAGATACGAGGACGGCAGACGGGAAGAGCTGAACGACGAGACGAGAGTGAATTATGAAAGGTAACAAAAAGATAGGAGGGCAAAAAATAAGGGTTTATACCTCCTCAGGTTTTATCCAAGACTCTCATATCCAACTGGGCTTTTTTTTTTTTTGTTCGCAAAGAATTTCTTTGCTTTGCTTGCTAGCTTGACCCATCATCGGGCGTTGTTCAGAACTCGCTTTGAGCTCTGAAAATCTTGTGATCATTTGTGATCTCTGTAGGAAGCTTGTTTTTGCTTCTCTTCGTTCGGTCTGTCGCCGTTTCGGTTTGTCGCTTCGTGTCGAGGACTTCGTTATCTCGTAGACTGTTTGTCTTGACCCATCGTCGGGTTTCAGTCAGAGCTTCTTTTAGTGCTCCGAAAATCTTTGGTCTTTGCAGGAAGTGAACGCATGACTTCCTGTTCTTCTGCATTTCCGCTTCGGCTTTGTGAGCCCGGCTTCTTGTGCCGCTATGCTAGCCAACCATTTTTGGCTGTGCTTTTTGTTGTGTGCCTCTTTGGGCGGAAGGACGACTGGAAAAACTGGCTTATGTACCTTAGATTAGGGGGGTGAAAAGGAAGGAGCGAGAGTATCTGAGGAAACTGGGTGCGTGGGCGGAGAATCGGGATCGAGCTGGGAAGGAAGGAGCGACTCAGGGCTATGACGTCTTTCTGGGAATCTGTACCGACTGCTCGAGTTGGTTGTGAAAGATCGGCGTCGAATCCCATGTGCTGGCCATGACTTAAGGTCGAACAGAGCAGTGAGTTGACACACATCTTGTGAAGCTGGTGTAGATGGGTTCGTACAAAACAGTCAGTGGTTTGCCTTCAATGTACGGCCACCTTTGTCTTGCCTGCCAGGCTGATGACTGTCTTGGAGGCAAGTTCCGGAGAAGGATTCACGAAGATACGTCTCAGCGTTCGGGATAGCCAGGTGAAGCGATGAAGGAGTGAAGGAAGAATGGTTAACCGAAACTGGGATCTAGAAGAATCAATGAACCCGTATTATTCAAGTATCGCTATCAGTCAACGGTCAAGATCATCTTCATCGTGACACGTGTTCGAGTTCACTACGTCTACACTGGAAGAAACCAAATTCTGTTCGACCTTAAGTAGCAAATAAACTTAATTCAATGAACCAAACCAAAAACTCCATCATGCTCTGAACTACGTAGACTTGCTAAATAAAACCAATTCATCATAAACCTGCTGTTTCATAACTTCATCCACCCCCCTCCGCGCACCCACTCACTCAACATTCGGCACACTCATCACCCCCCTCCCAAACCACTGCGCAACCGTCTTAAACCGATCCTCGCTCCTCTCCAAATCATCCCTAAACAACTCATGCCTTTCCGCATTCTCCTCCTGACTCTTCTTCAACGCCCTAATTGTCGCATTATCTTTAGCACACAACGGGCACTCACCACCCTCTGCTGCCTCTCCTGCCTCTGCTCCTGCCCCTCTACCACTTCCCGTCCCTCCAATATTAACCCCGGCAACCCCCCTCAAACACCTCCCATGGAAACTATGTCTACACAAAAAGTGCACAACGGGTAGTTCCCTCTCCAGTCCCCCTCCACAAACCCCGCACCTCGTCGCCTGGAAAACCTGCGGCTTAGTCTCCAACTCTTCCAGCTCCTGCCGTCTCTGCTCCGTCTCCTTCCTAAAAGCTTCCACATCCCTTCTATTCTCCCTAATCTCCTTCCTTTCCCTCTCTATCCTCCCCTGCAAGTAGGGCTTCAACATACCCATCGTCGCCACGCCGTGCTTGCTCAGCGTCTGGACCACTTGGAGGGGAGCCATGAGGCCGTCGCGGTCGATTTTTTCCAGGATGGCAGAGAGCTCGGCTTCGCCGGCTTCGGAGAGGATGGTGGGGGAACTGGTGAGGTAGGAGAGGGCAAGCGGGTAGAGTTGGGGCTCGGAGGGGCCGTATTTGCGGAGGGCACGGATGGCGCCTTTGGTGTCGCGCGCGGAGGTGTAAGAGCGGAAGATGTCGAAGAGGAGGTTGGATTGTTCTTGCATTAGGACGGTGCCGGTGCGGAAGGAGGCGAGGTGGGAGAGGAGGAGGACGTTGGAGTTTTCGATTTTGGGGAGGGCGCCGCCGGGGGTTGTGGGTGGTGGTGCTGCGGCGAGGGTCTCTTTTGAGGGTGATGAGATGATGAGGGACTTGGCTTTGGATTCCCATTCTTCTCGGTGTTGGTCGTCGCCCGGCTTTTCGTTGGCTTTGTGGAGGTACATCTCGAAAAGGGTGGTGTGGATGTCAATCTTGTCGGCTTCTGACAAGGAGTTGGTGCCTTCTTTGAGAAGGGCTTCGAGGAAGATGATGAACTCGTCTGGGTGGTCGATGAAGGAAGAGAAGGCCGTTCGAGGACGAGGAGGTGTGTAGGTGGGTGTTGCCAGTTCTTCTGGCTTGACCACCTCAGCATCACTGACGGTTGGCTTGGCTGCCGCCTGGCTGTTTGATGATACGGCTAATGGGTTCATGTATGGTAGTGGCAAGAGGTTGCTGAGGTTCTGAACTGCGTTTGCAGCTCCCGTTACAAAGCCTCCTCCGTTGTTCGTGACAGGAGCGTCGGGGGACGCGACAGGAGGGTCAACCCTTGGTTTATATTTGCTGGTATAATAGTCGACGAATAGACGAGTTGCGTCCATCGAACAATGCTCAATGAGCACGCGGGCGTATTTCATGAGGCAAGAATAGGCCTAATCGTGTTAGTTCTCACTTCACCAAAACTCCCTTGATACCATGTCAGGTAGACTTACTGTGTCGGGATCCAGATGCCAGATAAAGTCAAGAGCATCGTCAAACGCCTTGGAATCCTCAATAAGGATGTCAACAACAAGGTCGTTCTCGCCATGCTTCTTGGCAAGATATGCAGCTTGATCGTAGTAGCCTCCTTGCCTGCACATGGAGATGGCCGTGTCCAGATCGAACTTTAGGTCCCCAGGAGACTTGATGAACTTCTCCAGCTTGTCCACGTCTTTGAGCTTGGCATAGCAGTTCAGCAACAAAGTGGTATGATCCGACGTAGCTTTGCCACGCTCATGAAGCTCCTCAAGATACTCGATGAGATTATGTATCCTCTGTGTGTCCAGGAACTTTCTGATAACTTGAGACGGTTCTGTAGTATCAATTGCCTTGATGTACTGGGTCATAGCCTCGTCGTAGTTCCCCTTTTGGTAAAGGTAGTCACCATATTTTCGGAAGATAATACATTGCTGATGTGCGTCCATGCCGGATTTCTGAGCCAGCTCAACGGCAAGGGTATAGAGGTTTCGTTGGTAGAGCATGTCGAGTCTTTGCTGTAGTGATTTCTCGTGATAGCGGAATACCTTCAATGGGTTAGTCTTCAAACGATACCAAAGACACCAGAACAACTTACCTGTCCTTCCTGTGTAATGGTGAACAAGTCACCCCATATCTGAACAATGTGCTTGACATCCGACAGAACAGACTCGCTGTGGGCAATGATCCTGAGATCCGGATGTATGAGCGTAAATGTGAAGATGCTGTCGGCCGTGGCTCCCCAGAACCGTCGTCGCATAGTGTCCGACTCCCCAGTATTAGTGGGTGGAGAGACAAGAGCGATGTAGTCCTGGTAAACCGACACCAACTTCTTGGGCCCTTCGTATGCGATGGGTGGCCCTCTTCCGTCTAGCGTGTAATAGTATATCGCATCGTCCCGGCCAACCACAATATCCCCGGTCTCCTTGTCGACCGACATGCAGCCCACACCACATCCCTGGTCCTCAACCGTCCTGGGTGGCTGGCCATGACCCTTGCCCGATATTGCCAGCTTCAATATCCTTGATGTAGTAGCGATGAACAATGTCGTGATGTTCGCGTCAACGCGCAATTCGACGCCCGTGATCGGCTCATCCGACTCATAGATTATGCGCTGCTTCGTGCCCAGATCGTGGATCAAGTCGCCCCGGATAACAGTGACGGCGCCGTTCGCAAAGCCAACAGCGAGCTGGGACAGGTCTTCGGTCGCGGTAAAGGCGGATATCGGGAACGGTTTCTTGCCATTGTTGATAGCAACGGTGCTTAGGCATGTCGGGATACCTGTCTTCTTGACTGGCTTGTCGAGGGCCCAGACCTTGAGTATAGGTTGGTTGATCGAGTCGCTAGTGCTTGGTTCCTCCTACTCACAACAACAACATATGTCAGTTGGGCATGTTTCCCCCTCCAAGGAAACCAAGCGCGTGTAAGTCGCAACAAACGTACAGCAACGGTGACCAGCAAACTTGTGCCCTCGACCTGGCGCATATGGGTAATGGGCCCCGTCTCGTATGCCTTGAAGCTCCGGACTATCTTCCAGCTGAGACCAACAATGTGAACGTGGCCATCGTAGGTGCCGAGGAAGAGGCTATCGGAGCCGGAGCAGACGCTGGAGATGTCATTGCTCTCGAAGAGGGCGCGCGTTTCGTCGTCGGCGATCTTGATCTTGGTGGCATCAAAGAAGTCAAACGACCTCCACGTCAACGCCATGGTCGCATTTTCATTCGGTAAATCGTTGTTGAGGTTGTCGCAAGGAACGGTGGTTGGAGATGATGGCAGTGGGGGAAGCTGTTAGAGGAGCCTCAGAGGTACCTAATCGGGTGGTACAGCGTGGGCCAGTGACGACTGCCTGCAAGGGTCCGTTGAAGCTTCGGCAACCGACATACAGAACCCTAACCCTTAAGCGTGATGTTCGATACAACCCCCTGATCACTTACACGGGACTACGAGACCACAAGGCCGGTCGTATGTTATGTGATACGTGCATGTCTATTGTACAAATCTCCGACTAAATACGCCTTGGTGAAACTACGGCATACCGCACAGCTATGGATACGGTGGGTTTCTTTCCAACACAGTGAGCGTGAAGCCTGGTATCTCGAGGTTTAACTCGAGTAGCAGTCGCTCGTGCTTAGTCTTGATATTTCCGTTACTCTCCTTGCTTTGACTGGAAGGTCATCGGAAGTGGTTTCCAGGAAACACCTTGTTCAACCACTCAGAGATACTGTTCAGCGAAGAATCAGACACCTTGAATGCCTGCCCGGCGGTGGCCGACTTGAGAACTGTCGCCCAGTCCTTGATCTCGTACAGTTTTACTGCACTGTCATCATCTGAGCCCTTAGCCAGGGCCTGGCTGACCATTCCGTCGTAGAAGTCCTCGTCCATGACAGGACCTTCGTATTTGAGACCAGCAACATTGGCGGTCTGAATCTCACCATGGCGGAGGGTGAACTCGATGTTGAACTGATGACGTGTTAGCAGCTTGATCTGCGACGAAGAGCGTATCTGAGACCACTGCGAGGAGGATGTGAAGAAGACAAAAAGAGACTTACATCGGACTGTACGTCAAGGTCCAGAGGTGGACGTTCCCTTGGGTCATCTTCAGTTGGGCGAGAAGAGAAGGTGAATTGGGGTGTTTGGCCGTAGATCCAAGGAATGGACTATCGAGTATAAGTACAAGTCACCAAGAATGGGGGATGGACTTTTAGGACATCGTGTGCTTACCGTCAACTCATCCATACCCTTGCGGATATTGCCCATGTTCTTCACTTCCTCCCCAACACGTTCTACTTTTACAACTTCACCAAACTGTTCTTCGTACATGGCGAGGAACTCATCCACAACGCCCTTGGTAAACTCCGAGGTGTCGACATCAACATTCCGAATTGGCGATCTCACACTCTCCACACCCCTGGCCTTGATGTACGGTTCACCAGGACTTCTCAGGAATTTGCCAATGTTCTTCAACCGTGGGGAGTTGAGCAAACATGTCCCATGGTGAAGTGACCTCAACCTGGTAAGCTTGTAGGCAGACCCAGAGACCTTGAAAATGTCCTTTCCGTTGCCCCTTCCGTCACCGACAATAACGATGTCGTGACGCTCGTTGACCTTGGCGGTGGTAACTCCCAGATCCTTGAGCGCGCGGACAACCATCTCGGCATGCCTATCTCTGTCGAAGACAGCTGGCGGGCAAATGACGCTCCAGTTCACATTGCCGTGGTCATGAAAGACAGTGCCACCACCGGAACGGCGACGGACCAGTTTGATGTCCTCTGCTTCTTGCAAGGCGGGCAAGTTGACTTCAAGCCATGGGTTTTGGTTACGCCCAATGACGACGCAAGGGTCATTGATGTAGAGAAAGAGGACATAAGAGTCTGGGTGTGAATGTTGGAGAAGGTGATGCTCGATGGAGAGGTTCAGGTATGGGTCATTGGAAGTGGACTGATAGACCTGGACCTTCTTGTTCAACAGATCTTGGCTGATGGTTGTGCTATAAGACCGGCGGAGTTTGGTGAGAAGACCGAAGCCAAGACTGGACGAGATAGTCGTGGTGGTGCTGATAAAGGCCGGACCCTTCGTCAAGCAACGGATGCCACCGGTCGTGCTTCGCAAGAGCAAGGCGGCCATCTTGGAGTGTCTTGATGTCTACTGACTGGCGTCAGTCTCACTCATCCCACTCCGCGAGAGCCGGCCTCAGGTTGTTGAAGGCAGAAAGAGGTTGCCATACTGACAAGACGACGAGACTAGGCGGTTCTGACGAGAAGTGATCAAGGCATCCCCGGATGACCTTTGATCCACTGTAGATGTCAAACGGCAAGGCGGGTTCCAGCGGCGTTGACGTCCCCTGTAGATTTCAGCTTCAGCTTCATCAGCTTTCGCCTTACCCAACCCTTGCTAACCCTGGCAGTTCCGGATGAAACACCAAAAACCCTCCGTGTCGGCGACTAAAGACACCAGGTGTGGTCCGTGCCCCGATCTGGATCCTTAGTGCAGCCAGGGACCTTGCGGGAGGCCGAAGACGGCGTGCGAGGGGCATCTCTTTTTCCTTCTTGGACAGATTCGCACTGTCCTTCTGGAAGAAGACTTAACCTTTGACTCTGCATTGATCTTTTGTATTTAAGGCTGTAGCATATCGTATACATCATCAAACGGCAAAATTCTAGCGTTTGTGTAGAGTGCTGGCCAGAACTTCCACTTTTTATTTTCTCAGCTGTGACGATCAAGAAAGACCCCTGTCTGAGTCACCACCAGGGCCACCATCACGCCTTCTTCCGTAGCTTACAAGGCAACTTGAACTTCCCTCCTCCCTCCGCAAACTTTTCGAAACAATATCAAACCACCGCAACCATGTCTACCTTCGGCCACTATTTCCGTGTCACGACGTATGTCTGCAAAAGCACCGCAATGCCAATTGCCATCAAACGTTAACAACCCAACAGCTATGGCGAGTCGCACTGCAAGTCGGTCGGCTGCATTGTCGATGGCGTCCCTCCCGGCATGGAGCTCACCGAGGACGATATCCAGCCCCAGATGACCCGCAGACGTCCCGGACAGAGCGCCATCACGACCCCGAGAAACGAGAAGGACAGAGTTATCATCCAGTCCGGCACTGAGTTTGGCGTTACCCTTGGAACACCAATCGGCATGCTGGTCATGAACGAGGACCAGCGCCCCAAGGGTGAGTTCGGGCTGTTACATCACAAGCCTCTTTGCTCTCCTGGTCGCTAATGCTTTTCTGTCCAGACTACGGTAACCAGACTATGGACATGTACCCCCGCCCTTCCCACGCCGACTGGACCTACCTCGAAAAATACGGTGTCAAGGCCTCTTCGGGTGGCGGCCGCTCCTCCGCCCGTGAGACCATCGGTCGCGTCGCTGCCGGTGCCATCGCCGAGAAGTACCTTAAGCTCGCCTACGGTGTCGAGATTGTCGCCTTCGTCTCCTCGGTCGGCTCCGAGCACCTCTTCCCTCCCACGGCCGAACACCCCAGCCCGAGCACCAACCCCGAGTTCCTCAAGCTCGTCAACTCCATCACCCGCGAGACCGTCGACAGCTACCTGCCCGTCCGTTGCCCCGATGCCGAGGCCAACAAGCGCATGGAGGATTTGATCACCAAGTTCAGGGATAACCACGACAGCATTGGCGGCACCGTTACCTGCGTCATCCGCAATGTTCCCAGCGGCTTGGGCGAGCCTGCTTTCGACAAGCTGGAGGCGATGTTGGCGCACGCCATGCTCAGCATTCCCGCGACTAAGGGCTTCGAGGTCGGTTCCGGTTTTGGAGGCTGCGAGGTTCCCGGCTCCATTCACAACGACCCCTTCGTCTCTGCCGAGACCACCGAGATCCCTCCCAGCGTGGCTGCCAGCGGCGCTGCTCGCAATGGCATCCCCCGCCCCAAGTTGACCACCAAGACCAACTTCTCTGGCGGTATCCAGGGCGGTATCAGCAACGGTGCGCCCATCTACTTCAGAGTCGGTTTTAAGCCTGCTGCCACCATCGGTCAGGAGCAGACTACTGCTACTTACGATGGTTCTTCGGAGGGTATTCTCGCCGCCAAGGGCAGACACGACCCCAGCGTGGTGCCTCGCGCTGTGCCCATTGTCGAGGCCATGGCGGCCTTGGTGATTATGGATGCTGTGTTGGCGCAGCAGGCCAGGCATACCGCTAAGAGCCTGCTTCCTCCTCTGAAGCAGACCATCAACTCCGGCAAGGACACGGTAGGAAACGGTGTTTCTGAGAACGTTCAGGAGTCGGACTTCAAGCAATAGGCGGCTTACGATTGTGGAAAGGGGAAAATGTGATTAATGTCAAAAGTTATTAAAAGGGATTTGTGTTTTTGTGATACCGGTAGATAGACTCTGTTGGGCGTATTCTTGTTTCTTTCTTGTACATGATTGAGGGTCTAGAATCAAAAGTGTTCTTTTCCATACCCAGCTCAACCTCCGCTGCTTTAGGTCGTTTCAATCTGGTTAAACTGATATTCTGGGTCTTTTTCCATCCAGATAACCCGATATTTTATCATCATCCAGACACCAGATGCGATGGAGATTGCCGTTGTCACGGAGCGGCCCGGCAAATGATTTCCCTTGCAGTACGACCGGCAACGCCAAGTCACATGAGATGGCGCCGTTACAATGCGCTAACCCATGAGCTGATGCGGGGAAAGCAGGGGGATCCAATGGAATCCCGATGCTATGCGACGTCACTTGGCGATTGGAGAACTGACCTCCGTCCGTGTTCCGTCAACTTCGACAGGAAGCTCCGGGGACATTCTCCCATCCATTCCCAACCCCCTTTGTGTTTGTACGATAGTTTTGCCCTTTGTCCTTGTTCACTAAGGGAATCTAGTCCTTATATTCTAGTCTCCTATCCCAATTGATTTTGTTTCTATGGTTGCAAAGATGTCGAGATTCGGTTCCCTTCAAGTCCTCCCCCGACAGCTGCTTCGGACCTCGGTCCACCTCCGTGCTGGCCTTCAATGTGCCCGGACCACAATCAACAGAAGTTATGCGACTGCCAGCGACCAACGCCCGTCCGAGTCAACTCAACCCAAGTTCGATAACCGCGTGAAGATTGTGGAAGTCGGCCCTCGTGATGGATTGCAGAATGAAAAGAAGTCGATACCGCTGGCGACCAAGATCGAGTTGATCGAGAGGCTAGCAAAGACGGGACTCCAAACCATTGAGGCCGGCGCCTTTGTATCGCCCAAGTGGGTGCCGCAGGTCAGTTCAGTTTGTTTACATCCCCCCTTTCTTTCCACCATATCATGCCCCTTACTCAACTAACACCCATCCCTCCGACAGATGGCCAACTCCTCCGAGATCCTCGAGCACCTCCTCAAGACCCCTCCTCCCTCCCCAGTCCCTCTCACCTTCTCATTCCTCGCCCCCAACACCAAAGGTCTCGACTCGGCCTTGTCCCTCCTCGCTCAATACCCCAAGGCCTTCGAGACGGAAACCGCCCGCTCGGGTAAATCCGCCCAAGAAGGCGGCAAGCCGGCCCTCGAAATCGCCGTCTTCGCCGCCGCCACCGAGTCCTTCTCCCAGAAGAACCTCAACTGCTCCATCGACACTTCCCTGCAACGCTTCAAGGAAGTCATCCAGCAAGCGAAATCCGCCAACCTGCGCGTGCGCGCCTACATCTCTGTCGTTTTGGGCTGCCCCTTCGAGGGTTACGACGTCGACCCCCACCGCGTCGCCACCATCGCCACGGACCTTTTGGAAATGGGCGCGGACGAGATCTCTCTCGGCGACACCACGGGCATGGGCACCGCGCCGCGCACCAAGGTGCTGCTTGACTGCCTGTCTTCGGCGGGAATCCGCAACGAGGATCTAGCTATGCATTTCCACGATACCTACGCGCAGGCGCTGGTCAACACGGCGGTGGCGCTGGAGCACGGGATCAGGACGTTTGATAGTAGTGTGGGAGGACTCGGCGGGTGTCCTTATAGCCCAGGAGCGACGGGGAACGTGGCGACGGAGAATGTGGTGTATTTTATGGAGAGCTTGGGGATGGATACGGGCGTGGATCTGGATCGGGTGGCGGATATTGGGGATTGGATTACGAGGGAGATTGGGAAGGCGAATGATAGTGTGGTTGGTAAAGCCGTGTTGGGTGCGAGAAAGAGGGAGAGGCCGGAGGATGTGGATGCTAAGGCTCCTTTGACGTGAGACGTGAACCAGGCACGCTGAGGTTTTGATGTATATATGGGTTATGAAATTGTATGTATTGTATGTATGGTATGTTAATGGGATTAGGAGTTAGGTGGTTTGAACGTTGAGGTGCGAAAGTTTGCTCCGCTGAGATGACATTGTACATCGGCTCAATCTTTCTGGGGAGATCTACAATGAAGAGCTCCTGAAGTGACGAGCAACTCCTTTGGCTGAAGGAAGGCTGGTAAGTGTTGCGGAGCTAAATTAATTTGGGTTCTCCGGGAGAGGCCTCGTCAAACCGGGAAAGAATACAACGCGACTCCTTTACAATTGGTACGACTGACCGGTGATGGTAGCGGTGGAGGATTGTTATGAAAACCACGGGCTGGAGCAGCTCTTGGACTACCAGGACCTTCAAGACTCTTTAATAAGAGTCCTCTGTGCACTGAAGTGGGAACTATAAGGGAAGATGTGAATGGTATTGCCGATTCCTGGTTCTCATGTCGTCTGTTGGTGTCGTGAAGGAGGGGAAATTGTTGAAGAGGGAATTATGCGGACGAGGGACAAGGACTCACAAAGAGGTTGACTCCGGCCCAAACCACCAAAAGCACATATAATGGATAGCCGGTAGACAGCGGCACGAGAGTTGACGAAAACAGAAACAATTGACTTTTGGATTCCTTTCCCTTTTTCCTTTCCTTATCCTTTTCACCTCATCCAGTCCCAACCTCTCCTCGTCCAGAGGGCACGGTAGTTCACCTACAACCCATCCTCCCTCGCAAAACTATTCGCCACAATAAACGGAAACGCCGCCGTAGCCTCCATATACACCTTAACCGCATCGGCACCGACCTTAATCTTCCCCCAACTAACCGCCTCATCCGGCCTCGCGCCCGCATCGGATCCATCAAACTCCTGCGCCGTATTGATATACACCGCGCTCTCCGCCCCGTTCCTCATCAGACACGCGTTCGCAATATGATGCTTAACGATCCCCCCGCCCAAAATGATCATGCCTGCCCTCTTCGCCCGCACCGCAATGGTGTTAATCTTCCTGATGTCTTCGACGATGTCGATCCTCAGCTGCTTGGGGGAGGCTTTAAAGGTGTGGAAGTACAACATATCCCCCAAACTCCCATCCGTCAGCGCCGGGCAGAACACGGGGATATCATTCTTCCAAGCCCAGTAATAGACCGAGCGCTCATCATTAATCTCCTTTCCCAACCTGTGAATCACCTTGCTGGGCGTCCAGTTTATCTCGTTTTCGGTCCCCTTGGACGCTTCCTGCTCCTCTAGCATTTTGTCAAGGATAGGCACGACCCAGTCTTCAAACGCACAATAGTTCGAATTGGGAACAACCAGGTTACCGATGCGGTTGAGACCCTTGGACCGTAAGTCGGCTCCCGGGGCGCTGAAGGACGACATGTACGTGTCCCCCAGGCACTTGATGAAGTCCTCTTCGATGCCACCCGCCGTGGTGACGATGGCCGAGACGTGCTTGTGTTGTACGAGGTAGCGCAGGGTGCCGCGGAGGCCGGAGGAGATCAGGTTGGAGGTGTAGCCGAGGAAGATGGTTGTCTTTTCCGAGGTGTCCGGGTCGCGGTAGGCGCGCTGGGGGGTGGGTGTTAGTCACGATGATTTTTTCTTGAAAGGAAGGGTGGATGTACCATGTCATTGATAATCCTCACCGCCTCGCACATGGACGAAGCTTGAAAGCCCATGTGCTTCATCCCCTGCAAAAGGTCGTCGGCGGTGATGGGCCGGCCCTTGAACTTGTTGAAGTCGAGCTCCTCGACTTTTTGAGAGCCCTCGGGCATCTCGATGGATTTGACGAGGACTGCGTCGGCGACGGAACTTGGGATCTGGTTGTCCGCCATTTTTGCTGTATGTGATGTTTGTTGTGGTGAGGATGAGTCGGGAAGATGAGAGTGGACGAGGTCGTTATGAGATTTGTATAAGTGAGGCGAGGTGTGGTTGTTTTATTTTCGTCTCAGGTACCTAAACTCTAAAAGTTTCTAAAACGGGATGCTGGGTCGAGATCTGAGGTGGAGCAACTAGCTAGATGGCCCGGCAAGGTTGGCAGTTCTAGATACAGGAACGCGGGTATAACTCCAGTGACATTTTCAATGCTGTCTGTTCCTTCTGTTTAGTATGTGAACAATTATGTGCCCATTGTTCATCATTTAGATGTTTGTTATTTGCAAAAGATGGCAGAGTTCTCAAGCGTAGATCAGTGACTTCAGCGCGCTTGAATTTGCCTCGGAGCCATTTCATATGGTGTTGCTGGAGTGATGCTTAGAGCCACCTGTACCTTGCTTCTGTAGCTGCCTTATGTTCACGCAATGCTCCCAAATTCATGCTGCACTCTGTAACGATGAGTCTTACATGGTACATATTGTACATCGACAAGATTTCTCATAGATATTCTGCCTGTGCATAGTGCGTTCTGCCGTGGCCTGGGAAAGACATCTCAAAAGTGCGTTGAAGTTGAAAGATGTCACATGTTGGCCCTGATCGCTGATTGGGCGCAAGCGTCTGCAGCGCGCTACCAAGTACCAACGGCGGGGCGAACTTTGAGTACCTGTACGAAAGGGCAAGGTGTCGGTTCATAGTGTGAATCGATTCATTCTCGGTTTTGTACTTCAAGCCATTCAACGGCCATTATAATATATCGCGGTTTCTAACAATGAACATCGGAATCCGGGGCCGAACACGTCGAAACGAAGACTGGCTCGACTGGGTCCCTGGATGTTGACCTTGAAAATGAAGAAAGCAGTTCTGGCCGGGGGTCACAGACCATGCCTGATTCGGGCGGATTTCAATGTGGAGATGATTCAACGCTTTTTGAAGAAGCTCGGACCATCAAAAGCCAAATGTTGGAAATGGCTCATGTGCGGTTCGCGGCTGCCGGGAAGACAACCAACAAGATGTCTTGGCAAGTTCGGGCGCAGCACTGACTTTCAAGAATGCCGATTTTTTCGTCGTTTCGTGCGTGTCTTCCACAGCCTGGGGCCGCCAATCAGAGGCTGAGACATGGGGATCCGCAATTGTGCATTTTGCATTTTTGGTGAAATGGCTGCACGGGCCACGACTGCACGTTCTGAGACCACACGACCTTGGCTTGCTGGAGCGAATCGGGTCTAGCGCTGTCCGCCAACCGCCCCGTGCTCGGGTTCCCATTGGGCTTAGTGGCAACTCGTTGAACTCGGGGGCGCTACCCAACTCGTCGACAATTCGAGGGTACGTACCGGTACGTATCGTTCCTCGTTTCGGTCTGTGATGAATGTGTGAGGTGGCAGTGAGTGACATTTGCCGGGGGATGAAGGATGAGGGATGGGGGACCGGGAACGGTGCAACACTGGACTTGGCGGCGGCAGGGCATCTTGGGCACCGATTGAATGCCAAAGGCACAGGCAAAGGGGGACATGCCACGGAAAAGGTCACGGTGTGTGTGTGACTGGGCTGAACCGCAAATTCCATCTCCATCATTCTCGGCCGCACGGACTCCTTTCAAGATTCGTGGTGCAGTGTTGAAAACAGAAACGGGACAAATTCGAGATCCACCCATTTCCCTTCTCCATCCAATCTTGATCTCCCGTTCCGTCCTTCAATCCAGCCCTTTCCCGGGCTGTGCCAATTCCATCCGTTGACCGTCCTCCATCATCGATCCAACAACGTGCCCTGCCAATCTGCCAACCTTTCAAAGTCTTGAGAGCTTTGTACCTACGTACCTTTACTCCTGCCTTACCGTATCGTCGGACCCTAGTACACATCGAGAACCCCAGGGGCATCCAGAATCTAGGCCGGTATCCGTGTGCGTTCCCAGAGTTCCTTACCGTACATTACCACGTTACCGTAACCTCGCAGCCTCGCTCTCCAGGGCTCCACCGGTGTAACGTGAAGCTGCCCTCCGTCTCCGCTGGAGTGTCCGCTAGTCCGCTTGCCGGGGATTCCAGCCAAGTTGAACCTCGAAAGAAGGAAGGAAGCACGGCAGCGAGCCGAGAACTTGACAAGTTGCGAGACCGACGGGACGGCACTACAGGCTACAGGCTACAGGCTACAAGCTACAGGCTACAGGCTACCTACCTTAGCAGAGAGGACAGGCCTTCCATACCTGTAATCATCACTTTTGAGGGTTTCCGATCTCTCGGCCGACATCGTTCCATTGAGCTTCTTTCTAACCGACAGGCGACGAATCCACCAAGCACAAGCGCGGGACGTGCATTGACTTTTTTGTCTTGTTGGTTTTTGGACTTTCCAACTCAGAGACCAGGGACAAGACAAGACATCCAAGGACGGACGGACAATAGAAACAACTACAGGTACGACCGGGTGACACGCGTTTGCCGTTTCCTGAGGTACTGCTTTGGTATTCTAGTTCCATCATTCAGCCTCAGCCGCACTTGAGTTACTTCCACGTCCATTCATTCCACTTCAACGTCTGTCTCCGACGGTTATTCGCCTGGAGCCCTGGACCGACGACAACAACCCAACCTACCAGAGGTAACTGCCCTGCAGGTGGAACTAAACATCCCATCTTCAACAACGGCAAGCTCATCCCATCTTTCGTCGACCAGCGCCACCCCGTCCCCACGTCACATCACTCTAGGCCCGTGACCTCGCTCCGTGTCGGCAACTCGAAGCTGCCAGTAGCGTAGCATCCGTTCTGCGACCTTTGATTCAGCCATTCATTCCCACCACCGACTTCAAGGAGCAGCAACAACAACAACAACATCACAACACCTCACCGACAGCATCACACATCATAGTGTCATCGACGACGACAACAACACCACCATAAAGGAGATATTCAGTATATACCATCAACAGCATTGTGTGGGCCCCCGGATGCTGCGCCGAGCCGTCTAATCCATACTCAAGGGCGCAGGCCCTCATTGCAAATGTATGTGTCTTCATTATTATACTACCATCAGCATCCATACGCCCGCAGCAAAAGCACGCGTCCCTCCTACGTAACGCACCAGCCCGACCGTCTGCTGCGTCCGCGGCCACCTAGGCCAACAAACGCTCCAAATAAAAAGCCGAAAAGGCGGCTTCAAACGCCAACTCGTCGTGCCCAACAACCGCCGCGCCAATGCCCTATTTCCATCACCACCAAGACAACGATCACCGCCATGACAATGTCCCACACCCTCGCCATCTAGCCACAACCTCCCCCTCTTCCCCTCCACTGCCGCCTCCTCCTCCTCCTCCTCTTCCTCTTCCTCACCATCACCGTGGCCAACACAACCGCACCCCCTCCTACCACCACAGCCAGCACTACCCTCCTCCCCCATCTGCTCACTACTATGATTCCTACAGGTCAAGGTACAACGGCAGTAGATACGACGGCGATCGCCGCTCCCGCTCGCCCCGGGACCGCTCGCCTCCACCCCCTTATAGAGACCGGGGAGACCAGGGAGACCGCGGCCCGCTCAACTCCCAGCACTTCGACGGTGACCGCCGACGCCAGTCCCAGGCCGACTCGCGCGGTGGCTTCCAGGGACGAGATTCCTTCGCCGGTCGAGAACCACCCCGCGGCCCCAAGGCCCTACTCCTGGATCCCCCGAGTGGACCGCGCGGTGGTGGCTTTGCTGGAGAATTCCGCGGTGGGAGAGGTAGAGGCGGCGGACGAGGCGGCCGAGCATGGCGGGACGACAGCAGAGACCGTGGACGAGATCGTGAACCGCCCGACTTCCGAGACCGCCCCCCTTTCAGAGACGACCGAAGCCGCGAACGCGACCGAGATTGGCACCCTAATCGAGACCGGGATGCCTTTGTTCCGAGGGGTCGGAGGCTCTCACCCCAGGGAAGGCCCAGATCTCCACCAGGCCGTGATATGGGACGGGATATGGGCCGTGACATAGGGCGGGACTTTAGAGATCCTCGAGACATGCCGCTGAATGTTGACGCCGAGCGCGCAAGGAGGGGCTCTAGGGATGCCGGGCCTTTATCGGCAGGCTCATCATCCTCTGATCCTCCCTTCGCACCCATCCCAGATCGCGGCATACCAGACCGCGGCATACCAGACCGCGGCATACCAGACCGCGGCATACCAGACCGCGGCATACAAGATCGTGGTATGCTAGATCGCGGCATACCAGATCGTGGCGGATTTCGCGGCGGATATAACTCACGTGGCGGAAACCGCGGCGGCAGAGGAAGAGGCGGCGACTGGGATAGAGGCGGCCGTGGAAGGGGCATGTTCTACGATGACCACAGGGACCACCGTAACTGGCAGCCTCGCAGTCGTTCTCAGGAGGGTCGTTGGGGGCCCCAGAGGGATCTCATGGACGACCGGGACCGCAGAGAACCTCCTGCTAGATACATGGACACGGTCAGGGACATGCGCGATGACCGTGACCCCAGGGAAAGAGACAATCGTGAACTACCACCCCGACAAAAGTTGGATCGCGTGTCGCACGAGCCTGTCCTGACGACAACCAAGGATGTTTCGCCGCCCCCACTTGCCCCGTCCGCTCCCGCTTTTGGATCGGTTCCTAGCCGTCAGCCTTCATCGGCTGAGATCCAGTCCGTCACGGGTAAGGCACCGCCGACCGGCCCCAGGGCTCTCATCACCGAAGAAAGGCAGGACAGACCTCCAGTCACCGGCCTTCCTCCCGCCAATATCGAGAGGGGGCCTCCAACCGGCCCTTCTAAGCCGCTTTTGCCTGAAGGAAGCCCTCCCATACCGGTCGGCCCGAGAGCACAGCGGTCCAGTAAGCAATGGATCAACCCAACTCTCGGCAAGAAGATCCCCGAATCGCCAAAATCTGCCAGGTCTCAGAGCTTTGTGTCGCAGTCGCAACATGGAAGGCCATTTGGCGGACATCGGCCTGAATCTTCACACTCTGACCACCATGGCGAGATAGAGAGAAGGCCTCGTAGTCCCGATGCCAAATCTGAATCGCACCTTGTGGCAGCAGACGGACAGTCCCGTAGCTCGCTGCTTACGGGAGCAAATGACACGCCAATCAGGCCAGAGAGGGGCACGCAATCTGCAAGGGCCTCGGTGGACAGGGATACCAGAGCATCTTTTGATAACAGAGATATGAGGATGGACTCTTTCGGGGGACCCCATCGATCCTTCAGAGAGCTGGACGTGGAACGTCGCGATGACAGGCCCGCAAATATGGCACCATTGCGACAGCGAGAGGATGCGGACAAGAGCAGGATACCCGAGTCTAGGGTATCGGTCAAGCGGAAGCGTAGTGTTCTCGCGATCCCCTCAACTACTCGGCTCCAGCTGCCTACTCAACAGACCTCACTTCCTGGCACGGAGTCAGATGATGACGAAGACATGGATGACTATTTTGAGGCTGAAATCACGAAGCAGGAAACCGAGCTCAAGAAACTCAAGGATAGCACAGCGGGTGTCCCCATGCAGATTGTCAGGCAGTATGCATGCGCTGTTCACAATGCCGTGGTCAAGGTGGTCAGTGACAATGTTCCTCTCGTAGATATGATTGGTGGCCTCCCAGAAAGATACTCGTTCCCTCGACCAGTACCGAAAGCCCACATACAGAAGGAACCGTCACCTGAACCTAAGCCTCAGCAAGAGTCACTGTCTGACGCGAAGCCGAAACGTCCACCCGTGCAAGACGCCGTACCTGCCGTTGTTCAGGGGCAACCCGCTGAACAGGTAGAGAAACCGGCACAGGAACAGGATGAACATGAGCCGCCTCATGTCTCGGAGCCTGAGCCTGAGCCTGAGCCAAAGCCGGTTCCTGAGCCCAAAAAGGAAAAGGCACCAGAGTTGCTGCCAGAGAAGCTGCCAGAACCGGAGCAAAGCCCGCAGCCTCAACCTCAACCTCAACCTCAACCGCAACCTCAACCGCAGGCGCAGGCGCAGCCACCACGGCTACTGACAGAACCGGAACCAGAGTCCGTGACGGAGCCAGAACCGGAGCCAGAGGCGGAGGTAGAACAGGAAGCGGAAACTCATGAACAGGCTCCCACGGAACGGGAACTTTCAGCAATCCCGACCGTCGAGGAAAATGAGGAGACGTCGTTCCACCGTCCTGAGCCTCAACCTAAGATGGAGGAAATGGACACAGGTGGATCAGGACTGCCTCCTTTGCCAACCGTCGAAGAGCACAAGGTCGTCGACCAAGATGTCGATATGGTTGATGTCGATGACGAAGCACGGGATGCCCTACAGCCCATTCGCAAGTCCGTGCCCTTACGCGATGTGAGCGGTGATGGAGAGAGCGTTTCGCGATTTCCTCAGCCGTTTGACCAGCCCACTTCTGATGGTACCAGCCCATCACGCATGGATGAGGACAGCGAGGAGAGGACCGAGGACGATGTTAGCGTTTATGGCAGCGTTGAGAACGTCAGAGAACTATCCACCACGCCACCCACTGATGAACTGCCAGTATTCAATGTTAAGCCGTGGTATCAAAGCAGCAAGGTTCGCAAGCTCTCAGAGCAAAGTCCCGGATTTGGAGCGTTCTTCATGGGCAACATCCGGGATATGGCCGAGGAGACGGCGAAGGAACAACAAGAAGCAAAACAGGTATACCGCCAGAACTACGATGCCTACCTTCGGTTCACTCTTTCAGATGACCCCACCGCCGTCAAGAGCAGAAATCAATTCTCGCAGTCGGATAAGGATAAGGCCTCTGGAGGTAAGGGTCAATCGGGCTCTGATCATCACGGTAAGGAGGGAGGAAGGAGAACAACTAGTCGCTTTTCAACCGAACTCGACGTCGAGTATGCGATCCAAGAGTCGATTCGAGAAGCACAGGAGAAGAAAGAGCGAGAGGAAAGAGCTCAACGGGAAAAGTATCGGACCGACAAGGAGGCCGTGATTCCCGAGATGATTTGGACAGACGAAGAAAAGGATCATCAACTCTTTGTCGATACAGCGGGCTTGCTGCCCTTGGACAAGCTCGTGGAGACCTGGCAGGCGGTTCCATACCATGTCAACTTCACTGAGGAAGAGGCGGAGAAGTTCGAAAAGGCATACCTCGAGTATCCCAAGCAATGGGGCAAGATCGCCCACGAACTTCCGAACCGCGACTTCCACTCCGTCATTCAGTACTACTATGCGAAGAAGAGGGAGTTGAATCTGAAGGAGAGGCTTAAGAAGCAGCCGCGCAGGCGGAAGAAGGGACGCGGAAAGCAAAAGTATAACGCCTTGGTATCAGAACTGGGGAATCCAGAGAATGAGACGACCGAGGAAAATCAGGAGAATGGGGAGAACAGCAACGGTCGCCGTCAGCAGCCGCGCCGCGCTGCTGCTCCTTCCTGGGGCCACGAGGCCACGCCTAATGCTGATTCTGACGGTGCTACGCCTTCTGCCACTCCCGGCCGCAGGAGAGCAGGTACTACCACGGAACCAAAGAATGACAGCGGTGCTGAGAAACCCGAGGGGGTCAAGAAAGGTGGCCGCAGAGCTCGCCAACCCAAGGCAGACAAAGAGCCAAAGGTCCCGAAGCCCGCTCAAGCTATCGCGCCGACGCCTCCAGCGGCTTCAGGTAAGGGGACGAATGCCAGGTCTCGGTCGAATTCCACAAGAGTACAGAACCCTGAATGGATGCCCACCAAGACCCCGGCGGAACTGGGCGCCCGTGTTCAGAACCCTATGTTCGACGTGCCCCCTGGAAGCATGCAACCACCGCTGGCGCCTGCTCAACAAACGCCTCTTGCCAGTCCCGAAAGAGCACCGCCTACACTGGCCTCAACAACCATTTCCGAGGTCATGGCTCCTCCTTCCCTGCGTCCAGAGCCTCCCCAGCCCCCGGCTTCTCTCCCTACCTTCGAGATAGGACAGCCATCCGGGCCTGAGCGCATTCGCACTCCACAACAAGCATCCAGTTACTGGAGCGTTTCGGAATCGAATGACTTCCCCAATCTTTTACGCTCCTTTGGCACCGACTGGAGTGCAATTGCCAACCACATGGGAACCAAAACTCAAGTCATGGTAAGTACTTCCCGTCGCCTGTGCGGATGTTTGGCCCAAAGGATATGAACAACTGACTAACCGTATTTAGGTGAGGAATTACTACTTGAGGCAAAAGAAAGAGGGCAAGCAGGAATGGGAACAGATTGCTACCGAGGCCGATCTCAAGAAACAGAGAGGAGAGAGGCGACCTCCTCCACCTACTCCCTCTGCAGGACCGAGGAAGCGGTACGATGTTCCGTCCTCGTCAGGAAATCGGCCGTTGGCTGCTGCGGAAGCCGAGGAGCCTCAACCCGCCAAATCAGAAGCAGCACCGGCCAACCAGCCTTTTAGCCGTTTCCAGGTAACTCCGATCCAAGCGTCACCCGTAACACATACGCTTGTGCAACGGTCGCCCACAGTCATGCCGGCACCTCTACCTTCGGCGCCAGTGGCAGCATCGGCAGCCGCCGCAGCAACTTCGGCACCGTCGTCGCAGACACCGAACGGACCCGGACCAGCGGTCACACAGACTATGTCTCCGGTGCCTCGTCCACTTCGGCAGCCGACCGCCGCCTTCACATTCGTGGAGAGAGAAGGCGAGCCCATCCCGGTATCGCAAGCTCCGGCTCAAACACAGCATCAGCCGGTCCGCATCTCCCAAAAGACAGCTCCTGTTCCCTCTTCCTCCATGCCGTCCGCAAGCGAGGCTATGCCCCGTTCGGCAGGATGGATTTCTGATGCCAATCGCCCAATGCCTCTGCTGTCCCAGCAACAGGAGGTGCGCGAAGTTCGCGAAATCCGCGAAGGTCGGGAACGACAGATCAGGATGGAGCCGCTCCAGCCAAGAGAGCAACCGCGACCGATGGAGCGCCCGGCCATGCGCTTCAAGCAGGAGCCAGAGCAGCCATTGCACCATGGTGATCCTTTCCAGAACTTCATGCCTCCGCAGCGCTCCATGCAACCTAGGGCGGAAGCGGCGCCCATGGGACGACAGGATCCCCCAAGGACCATGGCACCCCCCACCTCGCAGTCTTACACACCGCCTGTCCAAGTTCAACCTGTCCGCAACCTGCTCAGCGAGTCTGTACCCTCCCAACGCACACCTCCGCAGCTTAGCCCGGCGATGGAGAGGCCGCCGGTACCGAGCACGCAGCGCCCTGTGCCGACCTCGATGCAGGAACAATACCCTGCGAACACGTCCGCCAGTCAACCTGTTCCTCCGCCTCAAGCTCCGCCCGCTATGTCTCATCCGCCCGAGCCAAAGAAAGTCAGCAGCATCTTCTCCATACTTAACGATGATAATCCTCCTGCGCCTGCCCCAGCCCCTAAGCGGGTCAACGATGTTGCATCCATGCCTGGAGCCGCGTCAACGTCAACTCCGCCGCCTCAGCAGATGTCTGCTCGTCCTCCCCAGCCGCCGACCACTACTGCATCGGCATCGCAGCGTAGGGACACCGAAGCCTCTGGGTATCCGTACGCGCGCAACCCCCCTTCGGCCGCTCAGGCTGCTATTCCATCACTGAAGCCTTATCATGCTCAGTCGCCACAGCCCCAGCATATGAATGTCGCCAGGTCGAGTATGGGCTCAGGCATGGAACAACAAGTTTCAGCAGCTGGTGACAACAGAGAGTTCTACTCACGACATCAGTATCAACCACAGCACCAGCCGGGCGCGTCAAACTCTCCTGTGTCTCATCAGGTGCATCACTACTCTCAGTCAGCGCAACATCCTCAGCAACACTCGCAGCAGCATTTACAGCAGCCCCAAATGGCATATTCAAATCAACAGCAATATCAACCCTATGCCACTTCACAGGCTCATGCTGCTTCGCCTACGCCGCAATACGCAGCCCATCCGTCGTCGCTCTCGGGCCGACGCGAAGCTCAGTCGGCTCGGGAGGAATGGTCATCGACCCAACAGGGGCAGGCCGCTGTTCCAAGTCTGCAGCAGCGACAGCAGCAGCAGCAGCAGCAACAACAGCAGCAACAAGGCTGGCCGCCGTCGCATCCAACACCATCCAAGTCTGGCCAGGCTTCTGTGCCGTCTCAAACAGCTTGGGCCGCACAACACGGTCCCAACGTTCAGGCTAAACCCCCACAGATGGGCAGTGCAATGTCTCAGCAGCAACACTCGTGGCAGGCCACACCTACTCAGCAGTCTCATTCCCTCGGCTTGAGAGAACCTACTCCACGTGGCCAGGCAGTATATTCGGCTCATGAAGCGCAAAGCCCCACGGGCAATGTAGTGTCGCATCAGCATCATCGATCGCTCGATGGCAGGAGCCAATTCCCACCGATGCCTGATCCTCGGGATCGCCAAAACCTACGGAGAGGCGAGCCCGTTCCGCCACAGGGCCAGCCATATGTGAGATACGTCAATACTCCTGGTCCTGGGCATGGTGGCCCTGGCGGACCCCCTGGACAAGTTCCTGGCCGAGGAGAAACCCCTGCAGATCTTAGGATGCAGCAGATGTCCCAGGCTAGAAGCTATACGCCGGGGCCTGTCAGTGCCGGATTTGACGGTATGGGCCCGCCACCCTCCTCCTCGCTAGGTTACCCCGAGCAAATTAGGGATGCTCAGATACGCGACGCGCAGTTACGGGAGATGGGCTCCAGAGATCTAGGTCGCGATCATCGAGTCATGGGTAGAGATCCGCGAGAACTCGGTCGTGATCCCAGAGAGGTAGCCGCTCAGCAACGGGAGCAGCATGCGGCACAGTTCCAAGCTCAACAGCAACATGGTGTCCCCGCAAATGCCGCCCACCCACAGCACATTCAGGTCCAGGGCCATCCTCAGCAGCATCAGATGCCCCAGCACCAGCAGCATGTTCAGCAACAACCGATGCAGCACGACATGCGCAACCCGGTTCAGGCATCTCATCAACAGTATGCTCCGCAACACCACCAAGGCGGCATGATGGCTAGACAACTACGGCCACAACACCAGTATGACCAGCAGGGGCATGGTCCCGGACCGGGTCAGGGAGATCCTAGAAGGGCTGGCTAGTTGTCTGCGGCAGGATCTCAAGAGGCTGGGGTTTCGAAACAGGACCCAAGTTGGGCTTGTTCGACGTGTGGTGAGTATTGTCCATTTACCACGGTAACACCAATTGCTGATGAATTACGGCGAATAGGTCGGATGCCCGCTCCCCACCCAGTAAAGGGTAGACGTCTTTGTAATAGTTGCTTTAACGCCCATATGCGTGGTAGGAAATGTCGGCGATGCGGTAAGTTGCCCTCCCTGTTCTCCGTGAGTGGCCTGCGTTGCTCACTAGATTTTGAAACAGATTATGTAGTTCCCCTGAATTAGTGTTATGGGGTGCCACACGATCGCCCTTGTGAATCCGCTTATGGCAAGCATCTCTGGATTCAGGTGACCGAACAAGAGGCACGACAAGAAGAGGATAACCAAGAGGCTGGGGGTTTGCCACAGGCTCCAACTGTTCCTGCTTGTTCGATCTGTGGTGAGTATTGTCCCTTTATCATTATAATACTATTGCTAATGAATTTACGTCGAATAGGTCTCAAAAACACTTTACGACGAACGAATGGCAGATGCTTTTGTCCCAAGTGCTTCGACAACTGGATGCGTGGTAGGAAATGTAGGCGATGCGGTAAGTTGCCCTGTTCTCCAGATTGGCCTCCGTCGCTTACCAGATGATGTAACAGGTTATGTCATTCCTCTCAATTAGTGTCATGGGAGCCGACACGATCGCCCTTGCGATTCTGCGAGTGGGCGGCACCAGTGGCTTTCACCCAACGAGAGGCTCGAACAAGATGAGGACAAAGAAAGGCAAGAGCCGACGGAGGAGAGCCAGTAAAGAAATAAAGCGTTTGATCTAAGTCAACATAAGCAGAAAAAGAAGGAGGAAACATCATGAAGCGCGTGTACAAAAAGCGAAACACGGCAAACCCAAATCATATCTGAAGGAGGGAAAGAAGCGGAAAAGGCGTGCGCGCCCCCGTCCCTAGCTGGAGGGTGGAACGCTGCTTGGGGCCTAACGTGTTTGGTTCTGAGTTGCGGATTCTTGGTATGAACTGGTTCAAGCTCGGGTTTGGCTTGGTTTGGTTGATCTATGTCAACATGGATGGATGGATGGATGGATGGATGGGTGGGTGGAAGGATGGGGTTCAAATAACTGAAATAAATGGATGCATGCAAGGAGGGTGTTTGTGCAGTGGTCATTGAATGAATATTAGAGAAGAAGACATAACGAGTATAAAGGATTTGTTGTAACCAAACCATAACTTATCGTTGTAGAGCATTTTTGCCGATGGCGTTGCTTGTCAATGGGGATACACATCATTGTACTGTAGGGTGGAGAAAATAAGGAGAGCGCGGAGAGATAAAAGGTCAGGAATGGAACGAACAGAATACAAGGCGATATGATACCACGAATGGTTCATGCAAGAAATTGACATTGGGACGTGACAGTCATCGAAAGTTGTAGGAAACAAGTGTGATGACAATTACCTTCCAAGATATACAGTCCTAACGAGATATACCTTACAACGAACACCGGTCGAGATATCGCTTTATATTAACCCAATGTGATAAGCCTCGACACTCGGACCAAACATCAACGGGTAGAGAAAGGTGTACAAATTGTAAGTATTGGTAGGTATGTGTATAATCGTGTTCGCAAATCAAAGCTAAAAACTAAACTGGGTATCATCATTTCTCCAAGCATATCAGTCAATTCTAAGAATCCGTCCATCCCCTGGGCTGTTTTGAACCCATTCAACTGCTGTACTCAACACATCATAAAATCCTCTAACCCTGCTAAGACCTCTTTACTTTGCTTTCCTCTTCTTCGTCGTCATTGCTGCCCATTCCCATTCCCGTGCTGCTGCTGCTGTATCCCATCTTTCCCCTGCTCATTACCCAGCTGTTGTCTCTTTTCCTCCTCCCCCTCGTCCACTTTCTCATCTTTCTCATCATCCCCATGCTCATCCACATCTCCATCCTCCTCATGACCCTCTTCTTCGGGTCCAGTAACCCCAAGCCCATACCCCGGCACACTAATCATCGGAAACCCCATCGGATACGCCCCCGGCGAGCTGCCGTCCCACCTCTCCGGCACAAAACCCAGTCCAGCGGCGGTTTGGCCTACTTGTCTGTCTGCGGGACCGTAGTAGCCGTCTAGAGAGGTGTGGGCAGGACGGTGGGTGGAGTGGGGGATGAACTCGGCTGTTTCTGTTTCGGAGAGGACGTCTAGGGGGCTGTTTTGTTGGGTGCTGTCGATGGTGTTGGGGTTGGGATTAGGACTGTGGTGGTTCGGGTTGGGGCTACTAGGATTGCTGGTCCTCCTCGAAGCGGGTGATAGACCGAAGGAGTTGTGTGGACTTGCGCCGCGTCGGGAGTTGTTAGGTATGATAGGGGAATCGAAGGAGGTAGCGGTGGCGGGTAGCTCGGCGAACATGCCCGAGGAATCTAGCTCGGGGACGTCGCCTAGGCCGCTGTGACCACCGCCCGATGCGCCTCTGGCGTGGGAGTGCGAGCCGACTAACGGGCTTCCGACTCCGTGAGTGATTTCGCTTCCGTCGGCGGAAAGCTCGCTCGTGTTACTTTGGTGTCGCCAGTGTTGCTGGTTGCGGGTGGTGTAACTGTATCCTAATCCGGTGCTTTGGCTGTCGACGCTGCCGCGCATGCCACCGCCGCCGGTATGAGCGTGGGTAGGTGGTGGTGAAGCGGCGTCGAAGTAGCCCGAATTTGGATCGGGACTGACTAGTCCGCTTCCGTTGTTCCCACCGTGAGGCGAAACCATGTACGCATCCGACCCCGACCTACCATGTCTTCCCCCGTGAGCACCAGGCTGCGGCGTCCCCGCCAAACTGCTAGTATTCCCCGTATGATCCCCGGGCGTATTCGTCTCGGTCATGAACATCAGAGGATCGGCGCTGGCGTTATCAGCGTCCGAGGGTGCTCTGACGTGCAAGAAACGACCGGATTGTTCCATCTGCGCTTGGGAGGCGCCGGTCTTGGAGGTCTTTGTGTAGGAGGCTTTGGAGTGGTAGCCGGATGTGGAACCCTTTTTGGATTCCATGGCGGATTCGACCCGCTTGAGACGCCGGATGATGAGGAAGGCGGCAATGATGACGATGATCAGCAAAGCGATGGCGCCGCCGATTATGCCGCCTAGTTGGGCGCCCTTGAGACCGCCGCCGCCGCTATCCTTGTTGTCTTTAGGGATGGCGGAGGCTTTGGGGACGGAGGTGGGGAGGAATTTCGGGATGGCGCCGGAGTTGTCGTCGGCGCCCGTGAGAGCGGGAGGAGGTGTGGGGGTGGTGAGGACGGCGGATATTTGGGTGGTGGTGATGGTCTTGCCGCCGGATGTGGTTGTGATGATATCGACCAAGGTGGTGCTGAATGGCTCTGTTGAGTAGCATGCGTCGACTGCGCATCCCATGTTGTTTGGGCAGCAGCCGTAGTTGTAGGAAGATGGACAGAGTTTATAGCTGGCAGGGCATGATGTGAATGTGTTTGTTACCCCGTATGGTGCTATACAGCCTCTCACGGCGTCACAAACCCAACCGTCGGGACAACATCCCTCTGATATTTGTCAGTTAAGAACCATGGTTGGAACGACGGAGGAAGAGGAATAAACTCACGTCCGGCCGTAATGGGACAATAATAATATCCTACTTTCCCGCACGCCGTACCCAATGCCGCTGTTGTCGCCGAGCACGCGTCGCTTGCACACTCATACTGATCTGGACAGCAGCCTCCACCCAAGGACTCGGGACATAGCGAATGGTTGACCGGGCATGTAAGATCGTCGTCTCCTCTTCGTTTCAGTCGTAATGGCTGCGGAGGAGGTGTGATTTGTGGTTTCTTTGGGACCCTGTGAACTGTATCCTTCTCCAGCAGTACCTCCGTTTGCGACGCCATTGCTTCCTGGCCAAAAATAGCCATGACGAAAAAGGCGACACACGACGAGCACGACCAAACGCTACGCATGACGGCTCTGTCTCGAGTTTCGAATTGATTGATTGTTTTCCCGTTCTGCTTCCTGTACCTCCCGTGCTGGACCAGTGTTCGTTTTCGTCGCTTAAAGCGTGGTCTATGCGGTCATCCGCTGTGGTTTGTCGAATGCGCCGCCGCGAATGCAAGATGTTCTCTGTATTCGCCTGAGAGACGTTAAAGGTTGGAGGAGGGGAAGGATGTCTTGAAGGAGCCGTTTCCGATCGTTAAACGGGTTTCTGAATCAGTGCAAGGATAACCATGAGATCGAAAGGATCAGACCGGAGATTGGGCAAGCAAGGTCTTTTCTTCTTTGTCCGAATAGGGTCGCTGGCGATAAGACCCAAGGAAGCAGTAGTAATCCTGCTAAGTGAGGTGCCTATTATTGCTGACAGAGGACCCGGTTCTTCCTAGAGGCGGAGCAAGTGAAGCGCCACAGGCCCACGGCTGGTATCCGAAGGGAACCACCAGTAGGGCTGAGACAGCACATTAAACGCGGTGCGCGCAGACGGGTGATGGCAGGGCAGGCCGCCGACAATGGTTTCCGATCCCTGGTAATAAGAAGCGTGATGACGATGACGCTGATGATGGTGGTGGTGAGATTCAAAGATCCAAAGCTGAAGAGAAGAGAGGGAGTCCACCAGAGAAAAAGAAGGAAGAGGGATGATGGCACCCAAAATCCCAAAGGACTGGGAAGGGATCGACCATTCCCGTCCGGTTCCTGTGGTTCCTGTGCTCTCATCTTGTGAATCAATACCACCTACCTGAACGCAGCCTAGCTCCAAAATCTTACTGCGAAGAATATCCCACCTCACCCACATCGCCATTTGGGGCAACCATTAAGAAGCTCACATGCAGGCTGGGGAAGCACTCGGAGTGACTGCTCATACAAACATGCTCCCTCTCGAGGTGGTTTGACTGAATGTTTGACCTCGTCGTGCCTCATTCTCACTGACAGCCCCCCCTCACGAACCAGCCATGGTGGGTGTTTTCCCTTTGTGGCGTCAGCTCTGGACCACTCCACTGGCAGCCAATGTGTTCTTCTCTTGTGTGCATCGCTAGTCTGGCTTTTAGGGATGGTGATTGGCCTACGAGGTAGTGCCGAATGGAGGGCTTCATGGCCAAGCCGTCAGAGAATGGTGGAGGTGTCCAAGGGAGTGCAACTATGTGGCTTTCGCATCAAGCAATGGTCCGATAAATCGAATATCGATACGACGTTTGTGCTCTGGTATCACTGCAGAACTGCGTCGGCGCGGCGGATACGTGAGGATACGGCGGAGAGTGAGGACGAGGCCACCAATGATGCGGCCATGGGCGGCCATGGTGACAAGCTCGTGCGCATCTCGAGGTGACCCAACTGCAGCACTTTTACTCGGAGTGGAGGGTACGGCCGAAATGAGTGAGATGAGGGCTTCTCTCTAGCGTTGGTATAAATGAGCGGTCCTCCCGCGGGACCCAGACACCTTCCCTTCTGTGAGATGCTAGCGCATGAGTATGATTGAGGTTGGTGGGATGGATGATGAAGTCGTGAGGGATGTAAGCGCTTACTACGCACGTTACCACCATCTCGCCATCTTGAGGAAATCTGATTTTTTGTTACCTTATCAAAGAGGAGTTTCAGTGGGAGGGGGATTGGGTTTGCCTTTCTTATTCGGTTGCCTAGTGATCTCACCGGACTAGTTGATAGTTCTGGTGCGGCATAGTCATGCTCCTCCATCATGAAGATTCAGCGGTATCCGCGCCACAAATAAGGATTATTGAACAGCCGCGATAGGAGTAAGAGATACCCAGCCGTTGGAAGCTCTTGGTTCATCATGTTCTTCCACTTATTTGTGAAGATGGTGTTGAAAGAAGTGAAAGAACCGTGCGTGATACTGGGGGAGCAATGTTAGTGCGTATCGCTGTCAGCACGTTCCCGCTAGTGGTCAAAGCGCCCTGAACAAAGGAACAATGGCTGCCCAATTCAGTGGAGTTTGGTGGATCCGTGGATGAGACTTGCACGTGTCTACTTTCTCATCCGACTTTTCTCCACCGTTGACAACCCGGCATCTCACAAGTACCTCCACGACTGTCGCCAATACAACGACAGACGGCATGTTGGGTTGCTTCCCGGCTTCCAACATGATCCTACGGCTATATCGAGTTGTTATATCATCGGGCTGAGCGGTGTGGCACAGCAACCGGTACCACAGAGAGAGGCGCTCACTTCAGCCAAAAACACCCGACGGCCAGATAGAGTTTCGAATCTCTTTGTGAAGAGGTAGCTTCATCGAACGTTGTTGAACAACGGTTGACGGGTAGAGGCATGATTGCTACGCAGGATAAGGTGCGTATATTGGAACCGACAAAGAGGCTGCGAACGGTGTCCCGCATTGCATTCGTTATTGCTCGGCTTCATGTTGGGTGGTCAAGGTGGTTGGTTGGTGAACAAGACTTGCCGGCGCGGAGTGAAGTCTCCCCCGCTTCGCCAATCTGTGCGCACTTAGATCGCTATAAAAAGGGATGGAAGCCATCACAGCTTAGATTCCGGCATGTCGGTACGATAGTCGAGAGATTGCCTGCTTGGGGATAGAGGCAGTCTGCTCCGATCAACGTCCCCGGCGTCGTCGGTCCGAATACCAGAGTTGTTCACCGAGGTGAGAGCCGAACCGACTTACCTGCCGTGATTGACAATCCAATCTATTTCACCACAGTTATTGAAAGAGATATATAGGCCAGTCCCTTAACCACAATATCTCATCACAATGCGGCTCTGATATTTCGGATCACGGTTAATGACGCCAACCCATCTTGAGAATGGCTTCAGGTACGGACTCAATGTCAGTGGATGGGATCAAGGTGACGGGTCTCTGCTGAAGATGTGCCCTGTTCTTGATGGAAAAGGAATGGTCAGTCTTGGACAGATGATGACTCCATCTTCCCCGCGTTACTCTTTCTGGGGAAAGGTGGAGGGACAGGGGGAATCTCCGCACTTTCACGCTTCCTTCTCCGCACATTGGGCGAAATAACCGGCCGTTATGCCTCTCCAAGAAAATCTCGGAGGCAGACGAGCGAACATCCAATTGTCTGGAAAGAAGAAGAACAGGCTTGTGTTTTTCTGCGCACCCCAACAGAGGACCCTTGTTCGCCAGGCTCGCCTCCCCACGCTCCAAGCCAAAGTTGGTCTCCCTCGTGACCTTCCCTCACAAGCCAAGACTGTTGTCGTCAACTTGGTGGACGTAGCCGGCTAATAACCTCATTCCATCTCCATCTCCCCTATGACATATCGTAGTCACCGCTCCTTTGCTTCAAGTCTCCATCTTTCATCATGAACACAGCTTTCTCGCTTTGGTCATGATCTGAAGTTCCCCCAACCCACGACTAACAACCACAAGGTGAGCGTGCTTTTCACCTTCCTTTTACGAGGGGATAGGGGTAAAACAAGTTGGATCCATCATCTCACTCAAACTCCAACAACCCAGTTCAAGCTTTCCATCGGCACTTGGCACAAACCGATCCCACGCAAGAAACGATGCTTTCTCCATAATCATATCAACAAGATGGATCCCGCCGGTGTAAAAATGCTTCTTTATACACGACTGGCTCCTCCAAAGGAGCCAAAGAGACGATCAAGAGCCGGTAAGTATCCACCCGGAATGCACTCTCGGCCCTAGTTTCCCCGTTAACTTGGAACCAAACCTGCTCTAGGCTGCACCTTTTGGTACGTTGTTCCTTGTACCCTCTCGGTTTTCGTGAGATTGCTGCCCCGAACATTAAGTAGCTGACCTCTGGAAAAGCAAAGAAAAGGTTGGTCGAGTGCTTTTCCCCTCTTGCAAAAGTCTGTATCTGACCAAGCTTCAACACCACAGAAGAAAAAGTGTGATGAGGGACGCCCGCAATGTTCACGCTGCGTCGAGCACGGGGCGACCTGCGTCTATGAGGCTGTGCGGCCTCGAAGGCGTCGAAAGGCTAGCTTGGCCACATCATCAACAATATCCAACAATGATGACCGTAGGCTATCTCTCTCTCGGAGAATGTCAGACTTCGGATACGACAGTGATAGCGTGAGCCCTCCGGAATCTTCAGAGGTGGACTACCAATTTCCACCACCAGACCTCCATCAGGGCACATCTTGGAACGCACCTTCACCTACGCCAAGTTACCCTCTCATCTCTCCCACAGAGTCATTCTTCACACTGCCGGACTGGGGCCATGTCGAAGAACTGGCCGAGGATGCTGAAGTTGGGGATGGATACGTTGCGGAGTCATGGACAAACCAAACAGCAGTTACCACAGTATCACGACCAACGTCTTATTATCCAGACCTGGCCATGATAGCACCATGTCCGGTAATATCGCCTCTATTCGAATTCCACTCGCCGGCATTCTCAGAGTTCACAGACCGTCCCAACCGACGAGCTCTCGTGGATCACTTCTGCAACATCCTCTCCCACTTAATCGTCTTCCGGGAGGAAAGCGGGAATCCCTTCCAGCAGTTGGTGCTGCCATTGACACGGCAGAGCTCGCCTGTGCTCAACGCCATCTTCGCTCTGGCTAGTGCCCATTTGGAATATCGAGGGGTCCAAAACGATGAGCATTCTCTCTTCTTCCACAACCAGGCCATTCAGGGCCTTGGACGTCTAATAGAGCAAAGTGCCAAGTCGAACCGAAATGAAATTCTGGCGACTATTATGCTGCTTATCTACTATGAAGTGGTAAGTATCCTACAGACACAGCCAAGTTTGAAGTCTTATGCTAACTCAAGCCAATGTAGCTCGTTCAAAGAGGACGGTCGAATCTTGTAGACGGTCACCTCAAGGGGGCACTTACCATCATGTGCACCAACCCCGAACCATCGGACTCTACAAGCATCTTTCTCGAACGGGTACGCACACACACACACACACCCACCCTTAGCTCTACTTGCCCTTGATCACTGACAAATTACACAGGCCTTCCGCTTCTACGACGTAATAGCCGCCCTCTCCAACGGCCGCGCCCCCCTCTCCGCCGCTCCCACCGCCGGCTGCCTCATGCCCTTCCCGCCCCTCGGCGCCCCCATCGCCTCGCCCTTATCCAACGTCGACACCCTCCTCGGCATGGCCACCACGCTCTGGCCCATCATCCACCGGCTCTCCAGCCTGGTCACCCTGAAAACCGACCTCCAAGCCGCCATCTGGAGCAACGCCTCAGCCTCCAAGATCGCCGTCTTGCGAACGGAACTCGAATCAACCACCCAAGCCATCGAAGCCGCCTTATCGCGCTGGCAACCCCAACTACCCCCCGGTTTCGTCCCAGATGAAGAGGCGGAAGAGATGAACAAGAGGAACGAAGTCCGCAGCAACCACCACCAGAACCAGCCGATCAAGATCGACGTCATCTCCCCCACCATCGCCGAACGCAGTCGTCTACACAGCATCTGGCACAACGCGCTCGCCTACCGGCATTCAGCCTTCGTCTATCTCTACCGGAGCGTGCACGGCTACCCGCGCTCGCACAGGGCCGTGCAGGAGCACACCCATCGCTCTCTTCTACACTGCGCTGCGACGGTGAAGCATGAGGGGCCCATGGGTGCGTTGCTGTGGCCGCTGTTTGTGGCGGCGTGCGAGGCTGTGGCAGAAAATGACCGTGGGTTGGCGGAGCAAGCGTTTGAGAAGGTTAGGAAGAGGCAGGGGATGAGGAATATTGAGAGGGCGTGGGAGATTGTGAGGGAGGTGTGGAAGAGGGCGGATAAGGCTGAGTCTGCGTCTGGATCTGGGGAGAAGGGCTCGGTGACGGCGGCGAGGTCGAAGGGGCAGGAGGAGATGGGCATGGGGGAGATGGGGACGGGAGGGGATTTGTGGAGGCAGGTTAGTAGGGAGATGGGGGTTAGTGTTGTTTTTGGGTGAGGAGACGGCCAACTGTTGAACATTCGGGGTGTGTGTTACGCTGGGGCAAGTGGTTTGATGTCAGATGGGAGACACCAAAACGAGCCGATTCTGTCCTATATCAGTCCTGCTTTAACAGACGACCTTGGACGATGTGAAGCAGATGGGCGTAACGGGATCACTTCCAAACAGGCAGGATGCTGAGGAAGGTGGCAGAGGTAGGGAAAACGGTCTAGATGGCCCATCATCCCGTCAAGTGGAGATGGGAAGTTTTGAGGCTTCTCTGTGGAAGAAAGGGCCTGAGAAGCCGAAAAGCATGACGGAAATTCTTGGGTGTTAAACCACTTTTGGTAATAGCGAGCGAGTCCGAGACTATCTGAAAGAGCTCGAGATGGCTAGAACAGTGTAGTCTAGGTGATGGTCCGGAGAAAACTCCGCCCTACCGCATTTTCTCATTCAACTGGGTTTTATCCCCACGCTGTACTGGCCAATTAGGTGGTTCGCCTGGTCTGCTAGCGACGTGGCGGCGTCGGCATGCAAGCCCTTCTCAAGATGTAACTGGCCGAACAGTCTGGGGATAAAACCCAGTTGAATGAGAAAATGCGGTAGTTCCATGAGAAGGCGTTCTGATATTTGCAAGCTGCAGGTGAAACAATGCTGCCATTCGGTGAAAGCTGTCCCCGTTGACCTCTCGCTTATTTGAGGTTACACAAGGAAGTCCAAGCTCCGCACAAAGATGTGAAGTAACACTGAAGTTGGGGAGAACAGAAGCGGGGTAAAAGCCCAGGCATCGACAATGAGGAGGACGGTGATATCTTATCTACCCGATATACCCGTCAGGAACGTTCAAGAATGCTACTTGGAGTTCCAGTTCGCATGGAGCAGATCCTTTCAAGAATCTAGACTCACAATGCCCTGCGAAGGCCGCAGATAATATGGGGTATTTGTTCTGTTCGGTGCCTGGAGTTGGATTCGAACCGCAGCAGCGGCGTCGATGATCGCTGGGCTCCAGCGGGAAGGAACACTCCCTGGATGACAGTGGAGTCGGAAGATGCACAAGCTCGACAGAATGCACATCATGAACTTCGGCAGGTGCGATGAACCCGCGATCAGGGTTTTGCTTTGATTTTGATTTTCCTGTCATTCTCGTGTTTGTCCAATTTGTTCCTCGGACCTCATCCGAGATTCTCATCAACTTCAGTTGTACCTATACACAAATGTCGTGAACGTCGACGCGTCTCCTGTCCCGACATGGACACCTCGGACAAATCTCCCCAAAGTGGAGCACACCGACAGTATTACCATCACCACCAAGCACGAGTCCACGACACGTTCGCTTCATCTCTCTGTTGATGAGCGAGCATGAAGCTGGAGACGTAGGTGATGGCGGTGCTGCACCTGATCGGAGTCCGGAATCGACACATACACAATGATTGTACACATCACATTTCTCAACTCACCACTGCATTTCCTATCCCCCAATCACGACGCCGGCGCCGACTCGTGTAGGGGACGCGATTCGCTGAGGGCTGCAAATAGAGTGCCTCACGATATCCGCGACATCGGCATCCGATAGTGAAGCATCGTGGCCGCCGCCCGTGGTTGGCTGCTCGGCTTGACCTCACACTTTCTACCACTCTACACGTGTAAAAGCCGCGCCGGGACGTCCTTTTGCTTTCCCCGTTGCCCGTCTCCCGTTCGCTAGCAATGGAACACGATGGGGGAGTTGGGGACACAGCCTGCACACAAAAGCGTTCTAGCCCAGCCCTGTCAACACGTTCCGCAACCAAGGTAGGAATAGAAGCGTGCGTCTCCCAATCTCGCCCGCTTTTGCCTCGCCGCCGCGCTCCACGATAGCCAACCTAACCTTTTCCTCTTTGTGTCTTTTTTTTTTCTCCGAGCGCTTGTCTTGTTTCTGTTCCTCTTCTCTGCTTCTGCCGGACTCATTCCATCCCCGACACCCACCGCAGATCTTCGGTCGCGCTTCGGACGAGGGATCTGCTTGTTGCGATCCACCTTTCAGGTCATTGTGCCATCTCTTCCTCCACCTCGTTTCCATACCGGATCCCCAAATCCAACCACGGCACATCACTTCTCGTCTCCTTCCATTCTTTGTCATCCAGCCATCGCCTCCGAGCACACAAACACGCGCCACCCAGGTACTTCCCCTTCTTGTTTGAGCTTGTGTGTTTTGGTGATGCCCGGGTCGAGTCTGATACGACGTCAGGGACCAAGCCTAGCAAAGAACGAAATCCCGTGCTTGCGCAGCTTCCAGGTTGTCTTCGAGATCGGCATGCAGAATTAACCCTTAGAATCATCGCCTCAACATTTCCCCATACTTCCAGCTCTCCTTTTGGCCAATCCTGCCAGTCTAGAACGAGGGGTCTCTGACGTACCGGTGCTTGCACACCACCTGACTACTCATCCCAAGCCATCTTGACCGTTATTCTTCTACACCCTTTTCCGAATACCGAAAATGATCGTTGCCCTCAAATCACTTTCAACGGCATGACCGATGCATAGGTAGTTATGCCATTGCACGCCTGTTAAGCGCGTCTCTGCTTGTTTCTTGCACGACACGGCAAGCCAACACAAAAGAGAGAGAACAGAACCTCAAAAGTTTGGAGGCTGATTCATTGGACGGAAGCTCGGATATCAAAGAAAATCTTATCTAGCGTAGGTAATTTGGCCACGCCGGACAACCAACAACCGCGTACCGCTCAACCCCATACTTCGGTTGTTTCTCCAGCTGCCAAAAGTAGCTTCCATCATCAGCTCACACATAGGCTTCCCCGCCATCTTGGAGTTTGCCAAGCGTCACCACTCAAGACCAACATCACTTATCCTCCCTCCATTCCAACTCGCGTCAGGTTCCACGGAACTGCTTCGAGAACTGAGAATATTTACAAGTTACCGGGCAAACCATCATGGTTTTGCTATAAAGATAATGCCCGAAATGACCCTGATCACCGCACCCCTGCCGCCTCCCAAGCAGATTCGCTTTGTAAACAACCAAGGCCAACCTCCTTCCAAGAGGCGGAGAATCAACGCAGCGTACGTATTCCCCTTTTTATATCCCCATCATACCACATCAGTCTTATGATGTATGTTGTCATCCCATGTTGTAGCCCATGTGGCCGAGGAAACTACTCTACCAAGCCCGCTGCCCGAGGAAACAAGGAGGAGCCGGCGGTATGGAGATGAGCAAGAGAAAGAATGCGTGACCGTATCTGGGCTCTGTCTAAACCAAATTATCTCAACAGATGCTTGACATGCCGCAAGAGGAAAACCCGATGTGCCGGTGAGAAGCCGGTCTGTTCGACCTGCACAAAGAACGGACATCAGTGTCAAGGTTATAACGATCTGGTTGAGCGAAAGAAGGAGGACAGCCGGGGTAACGGCGTGACAAAGATGACGAAAGGTGATCACGACCACGTTGCCGGGGTGAAAAGGGAGGCCGAGGATGATGAGCATTCCGATGCCAACGAAGAGGAGGAGGAGGAGGAAGATCACGACCGGCAATGGAAGAGCAAGACAGCCCCAGCGAGGAAAACGGCCGGCTTTGCCGTTGTTGATGGAGATGCTTCCATGAGGCGTGATTCGATCCCAAACCATAGTTATTCGGGCACCCGGCCACGGGGACCTAGCAATGATTGGGATCAGGGTTCAAAGTCACCCAGCTCTACGAGAACGGCGAGACAATCCAACTCAAACGGCCGTCGATCACCAACACAGCATCACAGCCATCCCGTACGGAGAAGGGACCGTATACCGTATTTCCGCTACTTTGGCCCCACGGCGATTGTTCCCGGGTTCAAGCAGAACCTGCCCAAAGAACCCTCGTATAGGGACCCACGGTTCATGAGACCCGGCTCGTCGGTCGCAACAACACCTACGCCATCACATCACATACAGCCCAGAACGATCCAGGAAACACTCAAGGACATTCCTACCCTGGAAGACATGCCAGTATACTCCACCGATGACTCCAAGCCGGTACCCGAAATCATCAAAGTCTTGGTCAAGACCTTCTTTGTTCGTCTGGGCTGCAATTACCCCTTCTTGAAGGAGGAACGCTTTATGCGCCAGCTTGAGGAGAAGCAGGTAGAACCCATCTTGGTCGATGCCATGTGTGCGTTGGCTGCCCGATTCTCCGAGCTGCCTACCTTCACCAATGAGCAGGATGGCAACAGAGTTCCCAAGTCCGAGTATGGTGATGTCTTTGCTCAACGAGTCAAGAATGCCACCGTCGAGACGTTTTCCTGTCCATCAGTTGCAGCTGTTCAGGCCTTTCTGCTCATGGCATACGAGGCTTTTGGCGCAAACCAGGACAGTGCCCTTTGGATGTATTTGGGCCTAGCCATCCGTATGGCTACTGACTTAGGTCTTCAAAAGAAGGAGGGTGTCAAATATCAAGGGTCCCGTGATCCGTGGTACACCAGGAGGTGGCTAAGCAAATACAACGATGATGGGAACTCGCCTACGGACAATCAAGAAGAGGAGGAAACAATCAGCCCGGAAGAGCAAAAGGAAGTGGAGCAGGCACGCATCGACACGTTCTGGGCAGTCTTCATGCTGGACAGAATCATCTCATCCGGCACAGGCAGGCCAGTCACTTTGCGAGATGATGACATGGATTTGGAGATTCCCGAACCAACTCTTGATCAAGAGGGATGGCCAGATCCCTTCCCGGCTTGCATCAAGATAATTCACCTTTACGGTCGGGCGTCAGATGTACTCAACAACATCAGGGATGCGAATGATCTTACGGAGGAGAGCATGAAGAAGCTGCGGCAAATGGAAAGCGACTTGACGATAATCTACTCGAAACAACACGAGCGGCTGGTCTTCAATACCCACAACTTCAAGCACTACGTCGAGGCTGGCCGAGGAACCATCTTCATACTGCTTCATTTTTGGTTCCATGCCATGATCATCATACTCCATGAACCAGCACTGCTCACGCCATTCGGTAAACTCACCAACATTCAGCTGCTGTCCAACAGTCGTGAGCTGGCCAGATCGAGCGCAAAGACCATTGCGGATATTGTTGCTTTTGCCGAACTCATCGATCATCAGAGCTACATTGGTAATCCTTTCACTTCTCAGCCAATCTTCATCGCCGGATGTGCCTTCCTCAAAGAGTCTGCATTGAGTGCTTCAAGCCCACCATCACGGGAGCCATCACCGGGAGCGAGCAATAAGAGTACTAGCTCGAGGACACATGGCGGACGTTTGGGCATACCGACCGATAATAGACCGCGACACTCCTTACTCACTTCAGCCGCGGCCGCGAACTACGCGCGCTGTTCTCAAGCACTTTCACGCGTCGAACAGTACTGGGCAGGAGTCGGGTACATCATCAACGCCATGGAGCAGAGGTCACAGGGCATTGATGACTGTGAGACATTTGCGCCGGGGGAGCTCGAGCGTGTGCTTGCTCGGACCCGCCAGGCCTCGGTTCAGCGACTGATGCAGTTCGAGAATCCGATCCCACCTTCGCCAGGTGTGCCGCCTATTGCATTTTCGCTTACTGGTACAACGAACTCGCCCAACTCGAACCTAACGAGGCTGTATACGAACACGTCTGGTACGACGAACTCGCCCAACTCGAACTTGACACGGATATATACAAACACGTCCAATCCCGCCATGTCCAATACTTCCATGTCAAATTCTTCTATGCCACCAGTCGCTTCGCCTCTTCCGCCTCCACCGCAGCCTACCACGGCCGCGACGCCACCAGGAAACATGATCTATGATCCGATCCGGCAGGACACGCCAACGGTGATGTTCCATCCGCCGCCGTATCCGCAGCCCAATGTTTCGGCAGTAAGGTATCAGGGCCGTTCATCTTCGTTCAACCACCTTCGTGATAGGCGTTCCACTTCCACTCTAAGTAGGGGAACATCCCTCAAGTACGAAACACCAGGCTCGGATGACATGACGGTGGGATCAGACAGTCCAACCATAAGCGAATCGAACTTCAACGCCTATGGGAAGAGTCTCAGCCCAGCCTTACCACCGCTCGCACCTCCGCCTCATCGTCACTCGTACATGAACACTCCATCAACGCAACATTCAAGCACTCCATTCGATAACGCCCTATTATCTCCTTCATCGGGAACCTTGACAGATCCAGGAGGGATGCACCATCAGAATCAGAATCAACATCACAGTAACCATCAACAACAACAGCAACATCACGGACACAGCGGTCACAACGGTTCCCCCTCGTACCAAACCCAGGCCCAGAATCATTACCAACAGCAGCACCACAACTCATACGGTAATAACAGCAACCACAACAATACCAACAACAGCAACGATAATACTCACAGTGACTACTACCATCAACCAACCTCACGCCCCAGCCCCAGCCCCGGACTCGGTGTAGTCGACCCCTTCAACCAAAACACCTTCTCAACAGGCCTCTACTCCGCTTTCACGCCCGACTTTATGTTTGAGTGCGACGAAATCAACCTCCAAAACCTACCGGATGTGTTGGGTCTCGACGCCATCGGGGATAGCAATATGATGGAGTCGTTATCTACTATCGACGCGTATGCTTGGTGTGGATTGTTTGACGAGAGCTTTATTACGGGCGGTGATGGTAGTGGGAATGGGAATGGGTCAGGCAGCAACGGCAGAGGAAACGATGATGACAGCGGAGGAAGACGTGGAGGTGATCATGGTGGAGGAGGACAAGGAAACAGGCATGGGAACGGGCAAGGAGGAGGTGATGGACGAGGTCATCATCGACAGGGGCACTGACAGATGTCGATGATGACGATGATGGACAGTGGGTGGTGAACATGATGTATGATGGATGGGATGCAGTTGTGAGTAATTTGTGAATCAGGGAGGCAGGTATAGTTGGGAAATGCGTCAGTAACACATGAAACGGATTGGGTGGCTCGGTGGTTGATGATTAATGATAAATACGCACGCAGCAGTAATACTAGTTTTGGATAGCGCTGGGAAATCTTGGAGGCAAGTTGGATAGTTTGGTGTCGGGTGCAGTGGGTGGGTGAAATAAATTGATTTTTATGTTGATCAAGTTCGAGCGCGGTTCATTCCTCTGCTGGTGACGGAGCAGAGAAGCGTAGATGAGCATCCAAGTTGCGCAGCGTAATGGAACCATACAACACAACCAACGAGCAATCATGACTTTCAACAACTCCTCACAACCTCACCACAACATCAACCGACAGACAGATTTTCTTCCCAATGTCCCAACCCTCGAGCTGGGAGACAAAGTGAAAAAAAAAATTGGTAGCGTCTCTTTGAGTAGCGTGTCATCCTTAGTGCAGGGGCCATGCTAATCTTCTCTGTATCGTTTCAAATTGACCAAATTGCCCCGAAGGGCGAGGAAAAAAAGAAGGAAAAGAAGAGCAAAAGAGGGACCGGGTGGGCGAGGTTTTATACCCTTCGCAGGCGGAAAAGGGAGGGTCTGTGCACGAGTGAAAATTTCGGGTTTTTGGGTGGGGTCGGTGGGTTTTTGCCGGACTGTTGGCGGCCTGTTGTCAGACCGAAAGCAGAATTTTGCCAGGTGCTGGGAGTTTGGCGCTGTCAGCTGTGCGGTGCTGACGGGTCTGAGCCACGCCTGGTGAAGGTGATGGGCGTGACGGGATGGGGCTGGGGAGGGTGAGGCTTGAACCGAAGAACGAGTTGAGTCACTGCACAGCGCGACCGGTGCTTCATCCCATGTCGGTTCAAAAGTTCGCTGCAACAACGGGACAGCGAGACAACTGGGAACCGCAAGCCGGAAAGTCAAGAATCGTGTTCATCCGGATTCACCGCTCTCCAGAAGTCTTCGAGACGAGAAAAGACCACGATATCCTCAACAACTCCAGACTCCAGTGTCCAAAGTCCAGACATCTTCCAAGCCCAGGGACACCCCATTTGACTCTAGATCTGATAAGGGGGACCTTGATGGATTTGGACAAGGCAATTGGCGCAAAGGATCTAATCGATAACTGTCGCATGTTCAGCCAAAATTTCGAGACCCCGAAATCGGTCCACTCCGTATCCTAGCGAGGCGAGCTTTTTTCTGTGATGATGACTGTGTGACTGACACTGACGAAGATAACCAGGGGCAGTTTAGTTACTCACATGGCGTGACTGATTTGTCTTTGGGTTCTTGTCAATCACATGTTGTCGTTGGCATCGTTGTAAATAACTTCTTTTCCGGCGTCAATTGAACTTTTTCTTGTTGTTATCGTTGTTCTCTTCTCGTCCCTGTCAATCCCGTCACGGCCGCCCCAGCGAATCCACTTATACGCTTCTAATCTGGGGAATTGACTTTCCCTCCTCCACCTTTGTCTCTTCTATCTACCCTTTCCCTCACCGGTTGAGCCTCTTCTCTCTTGCATCTCCCTCCCTCCCTCCATCCCATCCGGTCCCTCCTCTCCGTCCGTCCGTCCCGCCGTCCGTCACCATGGCCTTCCGCACCGCCCTCCGCCGCGTCGCCGCCGTCAACGCGGCGCCTGTCACCCGCCTCGCCGGCGCCGGTGGTGCTGCTGCCCGCCGCTCCTATGCCACACAGCTCACCCACCCCGACCCGACCGAGGACTCGGCCAGCGGCAAGATGGTCCGCGAGCACGTCCCCTACATGGTGACCACCTACTCTCGCCCTCCTCCCGTCTTCGTCAAGGGCAAGGGCTCCTACCTCTGGGACTTGGAGGACCGCAAGTACCTCGACTTCACGTCGGGTATTGCTGTTAACTCGCTCGGCCACTGCGACGAGGAGTTTTCCAGGATTATTGCTGAGCAGGTGCGTCATTCATCCTTCCTTCCACCCCCAGTTATTCCAGACAGTCAACTAACAGTTATTTTGCTCCCGTCAAAAAGGCCCAAGAACTAGTCCACGCCTCCAACCTCTACTACAACCCCTGGACCGGCGCGCTCTCCAAGCTCCTCGTCGAATCCACCAAGGCCTCGGGCGGCATGCACGACGCCTCCTCCGTCTTCATCTGCAACTCCGGGTCCGAAGCCAACGAAGCCGGCATCAAGTTCGCCCGCAAAGTCGGCAAGGTTCTCGACCCCTCCGGTTCCAAAGTCGAAATCGTCTGCTTCCAAAACGCCTTCCACGGACGCACCATGGGTTCCCTCTCCGCCACGCCCAACCCCAAGTACCAGGCCCCCTTCGCGCCCATGGTCCCCGGTTTCAAGGTGGGCACTTACAACGACATCGCCTCTATTGAGTCGCTCGTCACGGAAAAGACCTGCGGTGTCATCGTCGAGCCCATCCAGGGTGAGGGAGGCGTGATGCCCGCCACCGAGGAATTCCTGGTGGCGCTGGGCAAGCGCTGCCGCGAGGTTGGTGCCCTCTTGATCTACGATGAGATCCAGTGCGGTATGGCCCGCACGGGAACCTTCTGGGCTCACTCTTCCTTGCCCAAGGAAGCGCACCCCGACATCTTGACGACTGCCAAGGCGATCGGTAACGGCTTCCCTATCGGCGCTACGATCGTCAACGAGCATGTTGCCTCGAAAATCAAGGTCGGCGACCACGGTACTACCTTCGGCGGTAACCCGTTGGCTTGCAGGTTGGCGCATTACATTGTTGGCAGGTTGGCCGATAAGCAATTGCAGGAGGGAGTTAAGAGCAAGAGCGAGGTTTTCCTGCAAGGGTTTGAGAAGCTTAGGCAAAAGTTCCCGAGCTTGATTAAGGAGGTTAGAGGTAAGGGACTTATTTTGGGTCTGCAGTTGAGTGAGGATCCTACGCCGGTTATTAAGGCGGCGAGGGAGAGGGGTTTGTTGGTTATTACTGCGGGCACGAATACGCTGAGGTTTGTGCCGAGTTTGTTGGTGACGGAGGGGGAGATTGAGGAGGGGTTGAGGATTTTGGAGGAGAGTTTTGAGGCTGTTATGGTTAAGGCTTAGAGTGATTGGGCTTGGAGTTGTTTAATGTTTGAGCGGATCGTTACATAGACGGATGGATGTGTATAAAAGGCCTGGGATGGATGGATGGATGGATGGATGGATGGTGTACGGTTGACGGGGTTTCTTTTCTGCTAAAATGGGATGATAAAAAAAAAGTTCAAATTGTCCAAGTTACTTGCTTACCTTGCTGTTGACTGTAACTGTTGCTGAATATGCTTACATAGCTGCCTCGATGACTTTGGCTGCACTCACCAGCCTCATATGAGGACGGCGGCCATCGGCGGTTTAGCCATGCCGTCATGTATAAAACCTAGAGGCCGGAAGGAAGGAATGTGTCTCAAATTTCACTAACAATAGCTCCTCAGAGATCTAGACCTCAGATGATTGTTCCTGAACATAAACAACACCTTTACCCTGTCGCTTCACTTCTCTTCTTCAAAAATTTTGAGTACTTGGAAAATGAAGTGGTTTAACATGCTTACCTTCTTGTTAATTGTGGCTGCTGCTGATATCATTACTACTCGCCCAAGGGGAAGTAGGCGATTCGAGCCCTGACGAGTACTTGCCTCGGCGACTTTGATTACCCACTAGCCTCATACTAGAAGGGGGCCGGTTGTCTGCGGTTGAACCATGCCGTCGTGTATGAGACCTGGAGGGTTGGAAGGAATGTGTCTCATCTTTATTAATCTGTGACTGGAGGTACGTCGAGGTCTAGACCCCGGCCGACACTCCATGGACATTAGCATCACCTCTACGCTATCGCATGCCTTTACGTACAAAGCTGGTAAGTACTTATGTGTACCTACATTCTTTCAGTACTTCTAGGTTTTACTCTCGGAGCATACACCAAAAGTGGTATCTCGAACAAGTGAGAACAGGTGACAACCCCTTTCAAATCTCTCCTCCTCTTGGCCTCGGCTTCTGAGTTGAAGTGTCGTTATGTACAGTTGAACTCACCAGCTCTATCTAGAGGTAGCCTGTGAATGGCAGATTCCGTTTTTGTCTTCCTACCTGTATTTGCGTGCCTACCTAGCCATGGTCGGTACACCGTCAGCATCCAACCAGTCCAAACCCATAGCAAACCTCGGCCGCCAAAGATGAGCTGTGGGACAAGGGTTTGCGGAAGATGAATCCATCACTTCGTCACTTTAAGCTGGACCCGGCTCAGTGATTTAATACCATGAGAGGCTAGAAGATGAGTGAGTGACAAGACGATGTTTCCAAATGCTTACTTGACCCGCTGTCTTGTGAATCTGAATGGCAAGTGACTCGCAGATGACGAGATGGGGAGGTGACGAGGTGACGAGATGACGAGGTGGTCTTCCTTGTACAGTGGTGTTTGATCCCTGACAGACTGGGCAGAATACCTGTAGTCTACTTCCTCCAGTCAAGACCCGTTCGATGCTATCGCCGGCTATACGCCCACGTCTCAGCTAGTTTGGTGATGGAGTGCTCTTTGGGGCTTTCAGTCCTTTTTTTTTATTTCATTGGGGCTCTAGTCTGGGCTCTGGGGTAAGGTAATGGAATTAGGTTACTGTCTACAGTGGTCATTGGAGGTGGTGATCCCGGTAGTGTGAAGGTGAAGTTACAGACGGGAGATTGTAGGATATTCAAGAGTCCGCGAAAGAGGCACTCGTACTTGGACGGGCATGGTTAGTATCAGGAAGGCAGTCCGGCTAGGCAGATACCTAGAGGTAGTGATGATGAAGTTCTAGAACATGTGCCTCAACAGCCCCTGGGAGGCGTAATTTCCGTGTCTCCCTCCATTTTACGTGATGACGAAGAGACGTCATGGTCGGTATCCGATTGGTTCTTGCTTCCATTTTTGATAATCAAAGAAGGACTTTGATAGAAGGAAGGAGCTCCCATGACACCGTCCTCCAACGCCAAGAACGGTTTCAGCTTCGAGATCACCAATCCCATCCTTGATTATCGATTGGCGAATTCGATCCGTTCTAGTCCTCCTACATAGTCCTCCGGTGATATTTCCCTAGAACGCTGAGGTATGTTTGGGGGCTCAGGGGGAAGTAAACACCATCCTGTTTAGCACCAGTTATTGGTAACCAAGGAACGGCCCGTGATGAGACTTTATTCCACTTTATGAGACCTCATACAACCTTCATCAGCTCCATGGGCTTTGTGGGGATCAACTCATTTACAGTTCCTAACCGAATTGCAAAGACACCTTCCCAATCACCAGATTGGTCTCTGCAACCTGTACCGAAACACCGGCCCGGGCCCGGCAGGTCTACTTATCTCCGCCCGAATCACGGACAGCCAGTCATCCCCCCAAGACGGGAAAATCCAATCTTCAGTTCTGTTAGTTTGGTCTGTCATATCCGTGCAAGTCGTTCTGAACCAGTCATTCACTCTTCATGTAGTCCAAGAAGTCGAAATTCACCAGTGAGCAGCACGTAGTTTGGTTCTGATACGTGAAATGAATGCAAAAGTTGCTTTTTTGTTATCCTAGTCTATGTACACCGAAACGAGTGAATCCTTTCCGTCCACCCAAGATTTCCATGTTCCTTTTTCCTCCCTTGGTATCCTTGTATGGTCATCAACAAGCCAGCTGTGCCTCGCTTTGTCATCATCATGAAATTGAAAAACGCCTTGTCATAAAATGTTGTCTTTGCTTGCTTGTCTCTAGCTTCCATCCGCCACACATGTCCAAAATTCCGTTGTTTGTTTGTTCGAGATGTCTTGATCTTGTAATATTCAGAAAGAAACTGGGTTTGAAAAAGTGTACAACCTATCCAAGTACAACTTGCCAGGTGTAGCACGGGTTATATAAACTTGCGGCAAAAAAAGAATGTGCGAATTGAAGTTTGAAATCGATCAGAGATCGGCAAAAAGTGGAAAATAGCCAGCTAGCTGACTAAAAATCTGAATTGATGGATGAATATTGCAAGAAAGACCAAAAAACAAAAACAAACGGAAAATGGGTGTTTTTTTTTACATGCGGGGTATCATATTGTGCTGTGCTTCCTCTCTAAACGAAAACTCCCTCTTTAGTTGCTTAGTTGGAAAGGTGAGCGTGGCCGTGACGCCTCTGGTAGCGACCAAGCTTGGGACCGTTGGCGAGGTGCTTCTTGGCGATCATCTTGAGCTGGGCGCTCTCGCCGGCGGAGCAGCTGGTGCCGGCAGCCATCTGCATGACGGCGGACCAGGCGCCGCTGGCGCAGCGCTGGAAGGAAGTGCCGGCGATGCAGTTCCAGGCGCCCTCGGAGGTGCAGGCAGCGCCGACGGCGTAGGCACCAACGGTGGAGCCAGAGCCAGAGCCGGTGCCGTTGCCGGGAGTGGTGCCGGTCGCAATAGGAGCGGGAGCACTGACGACGGTGGTGCTGGGCTTGGTGACGCTCTGGAGGGTGGTCTGAACGGGAGCCTGGGTAGTGGCGACGGCGGGAGCAGAGGTGGCGACAGCAGGAACGGAGACGGAGGCAGAGCTCACGACAGCGGCGGCGCTGGAGCTGGGGGCGTTGACGATGTCGGTGGCGGAGGGGAGGAAGATGCCGCCCTGGTCAGAACCGTCCGAGGGAGCAGTGATGAAGATACCGCCGGGGTTACCGCCAGCAGCAGCGCTGGTCTGAGCGGGAGCGCTGGTGGTGACGGGAGCAGCAGCAACAGAGCTGGAGCTGGAGGCACCGCTGCCAGAGCCAGAACCGGAACCAGAGCCAGAGCCAGAGCCACCAGCAGGAGCAGCAGAGGCACCGCAGCTTCCCTCAGGGCCCTTGAGGGGAGCACCCGAAGCTTTAACCACATTAGGGCCGGGCTGGGGGTACTGGACGTCAAAGTTCTCGTCGGTCTTGCAGCCGTTACCGATGTTGGCGACGAAGATCTGAGGGCGAGTGGAGAAAGCGGTAGCGGCAACCTCACGCTTGTTATTAGCAGCGATGGTGACGGGAGCGCAGTTCATGTACATCTCGCGGTTGCCGATTCTGTTGTGCCAGGTCCAAGCAAAGATGGCCTCGCCGGGCTGAGTATCGGCGGGGATGGTGAAGTCGTACTTGCCAGCAAGAGGGCAATCACCAATGTAGGACTCGATGACAGTGAAGGAAGCGCCCTTGTCGTAGCTGAGAGAGAGCTGGCAAGAACCGCCGCCGTGGGTGGCAGTGCCGGCAGTGGTCATGTTGTAGGTCTGTCCGGGGACGAAGGTAGCGGTGCTCTTGCCGGAAGCAGTGCCAAAGTCGACTTGGTAACCCTTGCAAGGATAGTCGGCGCCGGTATCCTTGAGGGGAGCGGTCATGGAGTAGTCGATGCTACCGGGGTCGGCGTTGGGGTTGAACTTGGACCTGAAGGGGGGAGGGTAGGACATTTCGATGTGGGCGGAGGCGATCTGGGCACCTGCAAGCAGGGTAGCCACGAGGCCGGTGGTGAAGGTGCTGTACATCATGTTGATGGTTGATCTAGTTTTTTCTTCTCTTGAGGGAGTGTGGTGGACCGTAAAGTCGAAGTCTTGTTGTCGAGTGTTTTTGAGAGAGAGTGAGTTGCACGAGTCTTGGGGGTTGATATGGTTGCCGGGTCGATAGATGAGCACTGCTCTATGCTATTGACGCAAGTGAACAATAAGAAGGAATGAATAAGGCCGTGCCGTTCTGTTGAGTGGCTAATCAGGTATTGTGTGAATGGGTCGTCTGAAGAATGGGTTGTCTGAGTCAGGACGAAAGTCGTAGTCAAGCACCAGGCTAGTGATACGCTGAGACAATGGCTGAAGAGCCGAACAGGACTGGAATGTAGAGAAAGAGGTTGTTTTGAAATCCCTTGACGGGGTGGTGACAATAAGGACAGACTTAAGGTCGAAGAGAGAGAAAAGACGTGTAAGGGAGTGCCGTGATCGTCAAGAGTGAAGATGAGGTGTATCTGGGAGTTGGATGACTTTTATGTTTCCCAGCTGTCGGTTCGTCTGAAGTCGATTGGGTGGGAGGGGCCGTTGCCGGTAGCGCACCATGCAGGTACTTTTTTTTGTTTCGAACGCCACCCACTGGACACCCACTCGGCGGATCTAGTGTAGCCCAATGTTTACATCCCCTGTCCGGCCTGTGGACCTGATGTGCCCCCCCTAGCCCCCTGCGTTTTCCACACAACCCTCCACTTTGGGGTCTTGTCACTGCAGGTACTACGCCGTCTGACGACGCTGAGTGGTCTACCGGTACGTGGTGAATATATCCCGGAGCACTCGCTCGCTCGTGATGGAATGGCCACTCTGGATCAAGCTTTTTGGTTTGGGCTTCTGGAAATCTCGCGGAGTTCTCCTAGGGTTGCCGTATTTGGAAGATATGGCCGCAAGTGTGTGAGTGGGCGGGTGAAGGACGGCCGGTGATACACTAGCTGTCCTGACTCTTGTCCAGTGAATGGCTTGTGATGCCGTGTTGCTTCGATATGTGTGATCTCCGTGTAATGTTCAACCGTACGTGTATGTGTAATGTGTAATGGGAGAAAAGTGGAATTGGCAAGACTTGAGACGCATTCGACCGTGATGGAGGACGATCACTTGATAGAAGACTGCTTCTCTTGGACGCAGAGCCGCTCTCGATGAGACTGATGAGACGAGACATACGTCCCCCATGGGGCCCTTGGTCAACGTGACTGCCATTCTTTGGGCTGCGACTGGCCATTCACCGTTGTTAGCCGTTCCACTTGTCCCGGTTGTCAATCCTTTCAAAGCGCGCGACTGAATTTGGGTTTCGTTGCTAGAAAAAACAAGACACAAAAAGAACAGGCGCAGGATCAGCGGCAGTGGTGCAGTAGCAGCGGCAGCAGACGCAGTGAAGCAGTCAGGTCAGCGGCATGCAACATCCAATGATCCAATCCCACTGCTTTGGTGCCTGGCTTCCGTTGACTTTGGGTGATGGCCCAAACGCTGACGCTGCACCAACAGCTGGCGGTCCTTTGTCGTCCGTGATTGGCCGGGACAGAGTGACAGCCGGTGGAGCCAGCTGGCATGGAGCCGCCCGATTGGCAGTTCGGCAGGGCCATCTTTTTTGGCGAGGGGCCTCCAGAGAATCCACTGCTAGGCCAGAGGGAGGGAAGGCTCTCATTCTGAAACACTCGCCCCCTTCCTCGCTAGACTCGCACGCATGAAAAGGCCTGTGCCGCGCCTCCGTAGAGTGACATCTTGAAGCCCCCGTCCGGTGTTCCTATTGGTGAGCTTCACCTGTCAAGACGGCCAAACCCTCGGAGGACCGCTGTTCTGAGATTCACAGTGGTCCGTGGGCTCGTCCTCCGATGGCCATCCGCGAGTTGTTGACGAGTCCGACGACCTTCCAGACATGCCATCCCGCTCTGTCCGCTTCTTTTAACAAGCCACTATAACATGATCCATGATGCCCGTCCATATCCCATATCCCCGGGCTCGGCTGTGTTAATCCCTCACTCTGTATTCAGTGAGGCCCGGGGAGTGGATAGCACGCCATGGTCCAGAAGCAAGTCGCTTGTCTGAGGACGCCGCCGGTGGGAGGATGATCGGCAGGGACCACTGGAACCACAGCGGACGACAGCGGACTTGGGCGAACGGGAGCCAGTATCGAGACTTCAACCGGCAACCACTGCCACCATCACTCGGATTCTGAAGCATCTAGCCGCGGAGCAATCGCTCGTCGCCGGATGATCAACCGGAGAGACGTTGTTTCTACGCCCGTATCCCATTATAGCGGACTATAGCCCTCAATGGCCTTGGGTGTATCTGTAGGTACCTGTTTGACGGGAAAACATGTTGACTTTTTCCGGTCTTGACAGTCAGTCCAACGGTCCCCATCATTCATCCACCAGACATGGCAGGACAACTCATGGCTGCTGCGGCAAGCGGCGTGTCCAACAACGCAGCAGAGTCACCGCCTAAACGTACGCAATCGTAAAAACTGCTTCTTTCCTTTTCCCAGCAAACAGAGAGAAAGAAACAGAGAGAAAAAAGGAATGTCGCTATATGCGGCGTGACACAAACAGGGGAGACAAAAAAGAACAGAATCATCCAGATCCCGAACCAGTCGTATCCCGAATTAATGCCATGACGCAGAAAAGTGGCTGTGTGAGGCGCATTCAGCCGCTAGCTGAGGCCACCACTCTGGATGGAGTTTCTTTCCCTCGCTCAAACGCCTTGTCGTTTCCTTGGCGTGAGGGGGTGCGTGCACATACAACAATAATATACCGACAATCTGGCTAATTTCGTTCAAATACAACGATTTTTATATAGTTTTGAAGCTTTTAATCGCTATATTTCGTCGTTAAAGTAAATAAACCCTTCGTAATTAATTAAATATATTGCGATAATGTTTCCCAAATTAATTTTAAAAGTAAAGCCCGCCGTCTTGAAGCGGTTTCGCATTCGAAGTAGTACGACTTCGGTCTACTTCGACGAAGGCTATGATTATGAAGATGATTAGGAAGATCCTAGCCCAATAATTCTATAACGCGCCTCCAATCGCCCTAGAAAGAAGAGCTGCACCCTAGTCGAGGCGGAGGTTATTAAAGCTATTGCTAGTTTATTTAAGAAGGCTGCCCCTAAGAAGAAGGCTGCCCTTAAGAAGAAGGCTGCCCCTAAGAAGAAGGCTGCTCCTAATACGAAGGGTAAGGAGCTTATTCGAGACCCTACCCTAGAGCTAGAGCTAGAGCCAAAGCTAGAGGTAGAGGAGGAGGAGGAGGAGGATAACCTTTAATTACGTTCGTTCCCTCCTATTTAACCGGCCGCTACCGTTCCTATCGAAGTCTTTAGCGGGGAAGACGAAGATTCTAGCGACGAGAATAAGGTCGAATAAGCGTTCCCTATCTACTTTACGCTTAAGAAGAAGGCTTTCGAGACTTTATTTTACTATTCGGGCGACGACGACGACGACGAAGTAGCCTTTCCTATTAAGCCGGCTACTTCTAGACTTTAACCCGCCGCTTCTAAATTTCGACCCGCTGCCTCTAAACCCGCGGCCGCCGCCGTAGCTAAACCCCGTACCCGTAAGCCGGCTATTCTAATTCTAGCGCCGCCTCCTAAACCTATTTACCTTCAATTTATATAGGTATAATTCGGTATTACGGGTACGTATATTACTACTATCCGTAATAAACCCTAGCCTATCGAAGACTATAGTGCCTATAAAGAGGTAGAGGTTGAATAAGACGGCGGCAAACTCTATTTATAGCAGTTCGGGACGAGTTTATTTAAGGAAATTAGAAGGTTGTAGGCGGGTTATATATAGGAGATTATCGATAGTACTATAGCCGTTAGGGTACGGTATTAAATTACCCTTTATAATATAACGTATACCGCTACCGTTTAAAATAATAACAGTAGAAATAAAGTTATAATTTATAGTAAGACCGTCCTTACTAGTATATTCGTTAATAATTTTAATAATATCGATTATAAGGGGGTTATAAAGTTGTACCTTCGCTATATTACCTAGTACTACCTTTTCTTAATTTCTTATAAATTTCGGTTAATCGAACCGCCTATTGAAATAGCGCTAACATTAATACCGCTACCCCCTTTAATCTCTAGCATACCTTCTACTTTATCCCCCTCTCGTAGTATATTAAATCCCTTCATTATATAGATTCTTTATACTACCTAATCCTTACGTAGTTTTTATACTCCTAGTTTTGCCGGTACCGGGAGGAAGTTTATAATTAATATAATACTATAAAAGGTAGATCGATTCGATAAATTGGACTGCGAGAGAGAGGTACGTATAAGTAGGGTTAAGACTAGAGGTATTACGTACTAAGAGTTCGTATAGGTATAGAAGTATACTAATAATTATAGCTGCCGGAATTATAATAAGGGTATTAATTATTAAATATACTATATCCTCAATAGTAGTAAGAATTATTATAACCTTATAGTTAAAGATACGGGTAAATAAATAGAAGCTATTACAATAGGCTCGATTACTATACGAATACCGCCTAGATCGATATTATATAGGATAATTATAATAGAGAACGCTACAAATATTACCTAATATAGTAGGAGTAGAGGAGGGGGAGGAGGAGGGAGACGCGGCGGTAGTAATAATCTCCTAATTAACGTTAATATTATTAATAACGTTAATAACGGTAATAATAGTATTAATATAGAGATTATAAATAATTTCTTATAGGCTACGCTAAAGAGGGATAATTTTAAAGGTCTATACTAATTATACCCTTACCCTCTATACCCTCCTCCTCCCTACCCTCTATATTACTAATACTACTTCCCGCCATACTTTTAATACCCTTAGTTCCCCCCTCCTTACCCTTATAATTCTAGCTTTGTAACTACTATTATTATTGCAGGTAGTTATTAAATAGCTGGCGCTCTCCTAGTACCCGGTAGGGTAATAACTATCGATTTGTATACGCTATTAAAATATTAGATTACCGTCTTTTATAGGTAATTAACCGACCGAAAGACTTTTACTACTAAATATACTAACCCCCCTCCTACCTTTATTACTACTACCGTTAATAATAGGAGGCAGTTATATTATAAATTAGTAATACTTTTAATACCCCCGTCGGTTATATTACTATTAGTAGTTAGTAAGGAGGAGAAGGATAAGGAAGAGGCTATATATTCCTTAATTTACCGCCCGCCTATACCCTCTACCTTCGATTTTCAATCGTTACCATTATTACTTCCCCCGCTTAGCCGCTTATTAAAAGAGTTTATTACCGAATTCTTCAAATTATTTTATAAATAGTATTATATCGGAATTACTCTAGACGCCGCGCGGATATACTTAACTCTCCTCTATTTATATAAAAGTCTCCGGGATCTAACGGTACCTTTAAATATTATCGTACTCTAAAACTAATCGGTAGAATAATTTATACGGCTAGGGTTCTCTTTAGAATTTTATATAGCATTTAGAAACGGTATTAAAGATTTCCTTAAAGAGGAGTACGCAGTATTAGCAATATAATTAAGTTATAGTAGGTATACTTTCTATTACTTACTTTCGAAACTCCAGCTAACTAGTGTATTATTTTAGATCCTCGGTTTAATATTGCTTTCGAATACGGCGTCGCTAGAGCTCTCGCCTCTATAGCGGGTAGTATTACTGTTAGCGGTCCTAGCGAGCGATAAATAATCGAGTCGAATTATAGTGAAAGAGGGGGATTTTTAGCACTTTGGCATTATTATATGGATTAATAGATTTGGTATTTTTAGTATTAAATTATAATATAAATAATACTTTTCTTTAGTATACTCTAGTATATTTTAGTATACCCCATTTACCGCCGCCTAATTATATTACTAGTCCGTTTAAATTCTTTAAACTCTTTAATATATATTGTTGCGTAGTTTTTATTTATATTATTAATATCTTCCATCGCTAGTTTCGCGTTCCTAAAATAGCTACGGATTTATTTTATATAGTACTTAACCGTTATAGCTATCCGACGTAAAAAGGTAAAGAATTCGCTATTAAATATATTATTGCTACCTTCGTTATTATATATACGCTTTATATACTTCTTAAAATTATTAAAATACGCTTCAATCGGGTTAAACTCTAAGGAATATAGTAGTAAATATTAAAATAGGATATTAATATTAGTATACGCGTAGTATATTTCGTTATATAGATATTAGTTAGCGTTATTTATTATTAGAATACTATTGCGGCTAGGAAAAGGGTTTATTTGAGGGAGTAGTCGTCGCTCTAATTACGATATAAAGCTAGGGATATTTGTCGTACCTTTAAATACTAGTAATTCGAATATATTATTAACCGATATACTTGGGAGTATATAATACCGCTTACTACGTTTAAACCTGCTTATTAATATTGCGATGGCGCCGTGGGGTACTTATTTAGTACGACGAATTCTATTTCGTTGGTCTATGTTAAACTCGTTATAAAAGATGAATATTTCTATAATAAATAGTGATATTTTTATTATTTATTTTATTATTAATTTAGGCTGCTATTATACCGCTTTGAACGATAGTTTCTTCTTTTTCTAGCGCTCTTAGTAGAGGTATCGCTATATGGTCTCGGTCGATACGTATATATTGTGATCTTCGGTAAGGAATTTATATATTTCGTCGAAGTATATAATTGGTTTTAAAACGAGTAATTTAAGAACCTCCTGCTCGATATTAAATATAGCTATTCTAGTAGGGAATCGATATGGCGCCTTACTTCTATTATTTATATAGGAAGCTTTCTAATATTCTAAGACGCTCGAAATAATAAAAAAGGGTTATTAGTAAGGTCGAAATTATATTTATACTGCTAAATAGTACGAACGTAAATACTAGCCGCGATAGCGATATTACGGGTAGGCTCACTACTATAAATTATTAGATTTACGAGTGCCTTCTAATTCTTATTAGGAAAGGCTATTATTATACTACGATAATACGATAAAAGACAACAGAAATACCAAGAGTAAATACAAACGATACGAGCGATTAAAATAATACGATTTTTAGTGTAGATTTTATTGAGTTATAATGGGATACGATTAATCTATTAATAAGATTAGCCAGATTATCGGTGTATTATTGTTGTGTATGCACGTACCCCCTTACGCCAAGGAAACGACAAGGCGTTTGAGCGAGGGAACTGGAGTCTGGAGTTCTCTGCGTAAAAAGGTAGCCCTGGCTTTCAGCACTCCGGACCGGCCAGTTCCAAGTCCAACAGTGCCTTCAGCTTCCGTCCCCAGCAATCGAAATCAGCTCCTCCACCTCCGCCCAAGGGTTCCCGACCCCAGGTTTTCGGTTTCCTGTCTTCGGACACCCCTAGCTCTATCTTTTGCTATTATATCAAAAGGTGGAGAGGATACGACGATGGGACGGGGGCATGCGGAGAAGGATCATGAACAAGTGCAAAAAGAGGGGATGGATGGTTACCACCGCCGTCCTTTCCATTGGAATGGAGGCTCAAGACTTGAACAAGGGACGAACACCATCATCTCAATGACTAGGGGGGGCCGGCCAGCCCTTCACCTCTACCTCGTGAAAGTGTCATACCACAGCACAGCACTCGATGACAGATCACCAGCGCATCAAACCCACGATGGTTATGTGCGCTTTGACTATCGTAGGGCAAAAAACAGCGCCTGTAAAACCTCATCTCATCCTCGAGATGTACCACAGCGACCATCACAACGACGGGAAGGATTCCCTTTTCTGTCCTACTTCAACAACTCAGGAGACACTGTCCGTGTTACGAAGTACAATCCCCCCAATCCCCCCTCCTTCCCGAACGGGATTCCCTGCCCGACCCCTGGCGGCGGCGGCACATATGTACACACAGACACAACACATGTTCACAACAACTGAACGATGAAGTTGCACACCGAGGTGGCGTTGCTGTGCAGGGGGAAAATCTAACGTTGCTCATCCTTTGCTTCTGATTTTCAACTAAGCTTCAAGGTCAAGGTCAAGCTCAAGTCAAGTCAAGCTTTCCCTAGCTTTCCCTAGCTTCTCCAATTGGCAAGGTCATGGAAACAGAAGCAGAAGCAAAGCATGAACCTCTATCCCGTAATTCTAGCTCGCGCCTCGGCCATTTTTCTTTTACATACCTACTAAGCCACATTCGATCTTGCGAGACTTTGTCGAGACTACCGAGACTTGCGAAATTTGAGAGGGAGACCCCAACCTTGGCCGATAATGCAAGGTCTAATACCGCTTTTTCTCATTCGATTTGGTTTTGCTCAACAGGTATAGCGCCGGGGATAACTAGCTTTCGACCAATCTGCTAGTGAGCTGATGTGGGTCACAAGGTTTCTCGGGAACGATCCAGTGATAGGATTGGTTTGAGTAAAACCAAATCGAGTGAGTGGAAGCGGTAGAGTGGTACCTATCACTGGCGCCCGCGCGCGTGTTTCACGTTTCGAAAGAGGGACGGTTGATTTGACGGACGGATGGGGACGATTGACGGACGCGCAAGGGTGATTGGAGGGACGGATTGAGACTTGCAGAGAATATTCCAATGTTCCAATTGGAAGGGAGTGACGGTGATCGAAGCAAAGGCGCGATATTGTCAATTGTTCGATCATTTACCGCTTCCTAGATTCCGAAGTTGGATATTGTCGGAATCTGGAATTGAATTGGAACGTTGGAACATTGTAATGTTGGCTCGAAATACATACAACCAGTGTTGTATACGACGCTAAGCTGACAACTGCTTGCTTGACATCGGAAAGCAGCAGAATAGATCTGGCTTGCTTCCACTATTCTCTCTGCCGATTCTCACTACTCCCTTGTTGGCGGGAGTAAGAGAGAGTCCCAAGAATAGGAATCACCGCCTGCACGTACTCTATATTGCGGCAGCGTTGGTATGGTATGGGATAGGGTACCATCGACAATACTATTTCCACGACCACGACAGACCTTTCCCGTCTTACCGCACCAGAAGCACCACTTGCTACCTGCTACCTGCTACCTGCTACCAACTCATGCAAGTCATCTTCCATCTTCTGTACATAGCATCAACTGGCCAACTGGGCACTTGGGTATGTCGTGACACCCATCCATCGCATCGTCACTCAGTCACTCAAGTCAGATGCTTACACTAGATGCCTTGCCTACCTTACCTAGGAGCCTACCTGGGTGACGCAGTGACGCAGTAACGCGGGGAAAGATCGAAGCATCGAAGCATCAAATCGATCGGACCTCTTTCTTGTTTCTTGGTCTACGTCAGTCAGATCTGACACCTTCGTCCGTTAGCCATTGGTGTTGGCATGGTATCGCGAGTCGATAACCACCTAGCTAGCTGGTGACGCTGCAGACCCGGTTAATTTTTGTCTTTTACATCGACCTCTACTCGAGCAAGTACATAGGGTACTCGACTAACCCATACTCGCACCACAAGGCAACGCAGTGTTGTTGTGTTGTTGCCCCGTGAACCCGTCATCAAGTGGCACTGACATCTACACATGGCCTACGTTGAGAGACGAACAATTGTGGTCAATGGGAAAGGCTTCTTCCCTCTTTCTTCTTTCCCTTCTTTCGTTCGTCTGGTCACTGTCACTAGAAGTAGTCACTGGCGTATCACTGGCCAACGGATGTCACTAATGTGTGACTGAACTGGCGTCTAGACCTCCAGTCGAGTTCGAGTTGGAGATACAAAAATGCCTAGAAGTCCTCTGCGCCCGATGGTGTGGCATTGGGATTCCCGCCCGCTTTGTGCCACCTTCAGATTATTCGTTGGCGAGGCATACATGCCGTTACCCATTTGTGCTTGATTCTTGAATTCTTCTGTTCTGAAGTCGCGTGTCAACTGTTGGGGGCTTGTTGGGTCAGGATGTTCGGTGAGCCCAGCTTTGCCCTCATGGGTACCTCTACCATGATGCGTTATCTTCATTAAGCTCATGGGGAATCTGGGGGTCGAGGTGTATCAAGTTGTCCAAGAGGTTGTTGTTGTTAGGTATGTACGTTGGAGGCACCTCTGACAAGATATTTGGATCAAGGCAGTTAACTGCTCTTGCTCGATAGCTAGCTCTCCTTGTCTCAATGTCCATGATCGTTTTGCAATCCTCTCTCCCTTCTATTTCTTTCGAGTCTTCTCCTACGGTAGGTAGGATACCTCATTATCCACCCGTGACTTCTCTCATCAAGCTTGTCGTCGGAACATAAGACTGGTTCATTCAAGCGTGCGTTCTAAACCTATCAAGTTGCCCTTCGAGACTCTGACCTGTCATAGCCGATTTGACATATCGCTGATGATTCGAGCTACATGTACTCACACTCCGTGCCAGTACTTACCAGTACTTCCCCATGAAATCAAAACAAAAACCACAAGCCCATCAAGTGATAGAAACCCTGCCACGAGTCATCACTCCATCAAAACATATCTACAAAAAGATACACGTTTCAGATCATGCACATCTCTCTCAACGCCTCAAAAATCTCAAACTGCATATGAGAGGCAGTCACTCCCATCACATCGGGATCACATAGTGTGGGGTCCCCGAGGGGATGCATCGAAAGTGATAATGTGGGGAGGCCCAAGAAAGGGGTTTGAAGACGTCGATGAAGGGAAACAATGGCCATTGACAAGCCTGGAGCCTCATGGGAGCAAACATACAAGTAACGAGTAAGAACTCACAACTCACAACTCACAATCCGGTTTTTTTTRTTTTTTTWTTTTTTTGGGG
>RAKG01000132.1:0-93077 GCA_009802275.1 Neurospora sp. CHS-2018a | reverse complement strand
GGGGGGGGGGGGGGGGGGGGGGGGGGGGGGGGGGGGGGGGGGAAGCTAGACTTACAAAATGGGAATGCCGTAACCAGTGAAGTTCTTCACCTTCTGGTCCCAGCCGGAGTCCTCGAAGTTCGAACTGCACCAGGAATAATCGTTCTACATCTCACGTTAGGTTCTGAGCTGCACAATCAACCAAAGGCAAGACTTACGAAGGCGAAGAAGTCGCTTCTCTCGTCCTCGGTTCCGCAGTTCATGTAGTTGGCGAGCTGCATGCGGTTCTGAGAGACATCAGCAGCCGAGTATCCAACAGGAATCTTCCTGTAACCACGGTTGCCGATATACTGGCGCATATCGCGAGTAGTGGCCTTGACATATTTCGCAGCGAGAGTGCTGTTGACCACATCGTTGATGACCTCGTTGCCCGAGAAGAAGGCAAGGGTGTTGTCGAACTTGGCAAAGCCATCGATCGTGGCGAAAACGCTCTGGAGGTACTTGTCGTTGTAGGACTGGTGGGGGTCGAAACGGTTGAGCGAGTAAAGGGGACTGTTGGCGTCGATAACGACATAGATCCCGGCATCGGCCAAGAGCTTCATGCAGTCGTCGTGCTTCTTGGAGTTGTCCACCATGTAGACTCGAATGGTGTTGACTCCCAACTTCTTGAACTCGGCAACGTCGCGCTTGCACGTGTCGAGATCGGCCAAAGGATCCGTCATGCCAGACGATCCTCCCGGCTGGTAGTCGATTCCTCGGATATAGAAACGCTCCTTGCCCTTCCAGAAGGCTATTCACCAAGAAATCAGTATCCCCGCTGATGTAAAGGTGACATCTTTCAAAGCCAACATCACTCACCATTTCCGGAGACTGTGACAGCAGGGACATCAGCCCTCTTGTGCGGCTGCTCCTGCTCGGTTGGCGTTGGGGTCGCTGCACTGAGGCTAGCGATGGACGCCAACGCCGAAATCAAGCTGATAGACTTCATTTTCGTGCCGCGAATACTTTCTCGAGTAGGCGATATGGAGGCGAATAGACGGTGGCCGTAAAGATTGCGCGTTGATAGCAATTATCGGCCAGCCAATGTATGAAGGTGGGGTGGGGTGTTACTGCTGCTGAGAAGAAGACACAGCAAGAAAGTCCAAAATGGGCTAGATATCGAATAATTAAGAGACAACACAAAGTGAAGAAGAAATAATCAGAAGCTGGAAAAGTTCTGAGGTGTGTGCAATCAAGAACGAACGAGAGAATTGGGCAAACAGCCTGTGTAACGAGGGGAAACCGTTTCAAGCACGGAAATGTTGTTGAGAGTGGAAGGTGCTCTTGGAGGAAAGGGCAACTGGAGTGAAACGAAGAGGGGGAGACGAGCACATAAAAGCAAGCCGTGTCACCACAAGGGATCAGGAGGTCGATTGCCATGGCCGTTCAGTTTGTTGGTAAGCGCATTGTTCATCCCTTCCCGTGTCCCTTCACAAGATGACCGGGCAGTTCCCTGGTGGAGTTGCAGTGGTGATCAGACCGGTATAGGTGCCTGGCATTAGACATTTTGGACGCATAATGGCCGATGATTCAAGGTTTGTAGATTAGTAGAGTCCCGGTCATTGTTCCGGAGGGAAACAGATTGACGGGATGTTCAAGATTTACCTGCTTCTGTTTCATGTTTTTCCACTGCCAGCGCAGAACTTCAACTTTAGTGTTGCCTCAAGGTGGAAGGCTGTGCAACTCTCTCCTGCATATCACTCGAGATCAACATCCACGCATCGAGAAGTGATCTTCTGTCTTGCCTCGAGGTATTTGCAGCATTTCTTTTCTGTCACAAGTATAATGAATTTCATTCGATATGCAAGCCATTCAGCATCGTAGTGTAGTAGTCTGGAATAATAATAGAACAAGCCGACGAGGATAACTCGGGCACTCCGACAACATCCTGAACATGTCGTCTCTGGGACGTGTGGGACAAGAGTCACATATCAGAGCGCTAAAAATCAATTCGCAAGGAGGACAGCGATTGCCTGACACACAGCCAGCCGCCTCGATGTGTTCTTTGTTTTCGTTTGCTGTAGGGAAATTGTTTCAACATCCCGTGGGTAAACAAAAATGCCCGAGTTCTGCTGGACCTTTCCTCCGGAAGTCGAGTCCCCAAAGTGTCACGCTCGTGATAAGAGGCGAGTGTAAGCTTGGATGAAGCTCCCAAGAACGGATCTGGTACCCGAAACAGTGGCGCCCTCGGCAAAAAAGCTTGAACTCACGACAATGCACAAGCTTGAAGCTTTTTGGATGGAAGTGTTTGGCATTCGACGAGAGAAGACCAGAGAGGAATTGGAAAAGGTCCATGCACCAACTACGTCATACCGTTTCAGGAACCCGTGTTCTTGGCAGGGGTACCCCAAACAACTAAAAAAGGGGTAACGAGAAGGGCGAAAAAGGGAGAACCAAAGCTGACTGCCAATCAACAACAACACTCCTATACCAACGTCGCAGTTGAAAACTGATGTACAAATAAGGGCCCATGAGATCTTCTCAAGTCTCTGAGGAATGTAATTTAAGGTTTTCCCGTATCCATGGGGTGATAATCGAATCCAATCTTCACAGCCAGACCGGTGAGCTATCGCATCGCATCGCCGAGGCCAGTCCGGTGTCAAAACGAACCTGTCTTGAGCCATGAGAAGCGCACCGAGAGGTATACTAAACAGCCTGGACGTAGTTCGCAGGAACACTCTTTGTCACTCCTCCCTTCTCCACCTCCGCCCACCCGTCTCCTTGGTCCTCCTTAATCAGAACGAACCTCTCGCCCACAGCCATGCTATGCTCCGTGTCGCTACCAGCCTGGTAATCGTACAGCGCTTCAACATACTGCAGCTTCTTGGCTCCACGTCTTGGTGCCACCGCAGGTCCCTTCTTCTTCGTCGATGCCGCGATGGATGAGCCGCTGTTGGAGTAAGTCGATGGTGGCCGGCCCGATTGGCCCGTGTGCTGTGGTACGAGAGCCGTAGGAGTGGATGGTGGTAGTATCTCGACGTATGATGTCGGTACATTGCCTTCCTTAAAGCCCGCCCGTACCCTTGTCCACCCGCTTCCCGCTAAAAAGTGTGTGAGCTACTCGTATCAATCATGCCAAGGGCAACGGTACTTACTATCTGGTTCCAAGACCACAAGTTCTCTTCCCTCGGGCACTGAGAGTTCGCCTTCACCTCCAGCTTCGAAGGTGTAAAGCATCTTCGCCTTCTGTTCCTGATGTCCCCCGCCATTAGGGGCGCTCCCTGGCAGTTCGCTAATGAATGCCGGGGGTGGCGGAGCCAGGATACGATTCTTCCGGGGTGCACTAGACGGTGTTGGTGAGGCCGCCGGTGGCCTTGTATTAGGAACATCTGGAGGCGCATCGTCGCCAGGCGAGATGGGCCCGGAAATCGATCGTTGAGCGCTGGCCGCATACCCAGAACGCACCGAGCTGACTGTGTTTGACCGAGTGAGATCCGGCATCTCGTTAACATGGCTCGACGATGCGGTAGGCTTAAGCAGCGTGTTGGCCAGCTCTTGTCGTTCCTGCTTATACTTTTTACGCTCCTCCTTGTTCAGCTCCCCTGGGCACTCGGCCGGTACCTTCATCTCGCATTTGCTATGGCAAGTATACCCGCAGTCCCGGCAATCGAAGCCCTTGGCTGACAAGCCCCATATCCTCTCTCCGCACAAGTCGCAGTTGGTGGGAATCTTGAAGGTTTGCGACTTGAAATTGTGGCTCTTGGCACCCAGTGTCACGTCACCAACGGCTGAAGTAATCGTAGACGTCTCGACCTCTGCTGTCAACCGCTTCCGGTCGACTTGATGCAAGTCCTCTTGCTGCAAGAAGAGCTGTGTGAGAACCATGAACTCATCCTGTGTTTGCTCTGTCCCTTCAAGCACCCTCTGTTTCGCTCGCTTTGTTGCTTCCACCTCTCGCCTCTTCTTATCTACCTCGCGCCGCAATTCTCCAAGTTGGCCCTTTGACTTGTTCAGCACGTTGCGCAGATAGATCTTGGCTGGCTCGTCCGTAACCATGGAATCGTCATCGTGCCATACTGGGCTTGGCTCAAAGACCTTGTCGGGAGGCTCCTGGAAAGCGCCTGTATTGTGCTGCATGTACATCATGGAATCTAGCTGAGGTTCATTCCGCACAATCTCCTTGGCCATGTGGTCAACCTCGCCACTGCAGCTCTGAAGCATGGAAAACTCGAGCTGAGTGGCTTCGGACCAAAACCCGTTCAACTTCATTGTGCGGAACTCGGCAAGATCTTGCAGGTTGTCCATGACTTCGGGAAGGAATTCGTGGTAGTGCTTCTCCTTTTGCTTGTTGGTAACGTTGATGGCGATCAGGTAGGTGTTCTTCATGTTGTTCATCTCTTGTAGCTGATGTTGAAACGAACTTTGCGCCTTTGCCTTGTCGAATGCCGACTCTGACTTTTTGCGTTTGCTCTCGACATCCTGGCATACCGAGTCGTACTTGGTCTTGACTTTCTGCAGTGCGGCATACTGGGCTTCCTTTTCTTTTTCGAGCTTTTCAGCATATTCGACTTGGCGCTTGCGTTGCGCGTCCAGTTTCATGGCCACTTCTTTGATCGGGTCCGCAATCTTGGTGATAAACTCGTTCGCGAGACGGTCGTGTTCGCTGGCGACCAGTTCAAGCTTCGTTAGGATCGTAGACCATGTAGTCATCGAGGCGCTAGTTACACAGAAACCCGTCAGTCAGCTGGCATAGAACACCTAAGCAGATGTGACCATGTTCCAAAACCTTGTCGTACCTCTCGAGGGACCCAGGGGTCATTGTGGGGGTGTCGCCGACACTCAAGCTCGTTGACTTTTTGGCTTTCTTGTCGTAGTACTTCTTTGCGATCGCGCTCAGCTCGGCACTATATCGTTTCTCGGCGGCGCTCCGTTCGCGGAAGTAAGCCTGGACATCGTCAAAGAAGGCAATGTTGTTGGCCACATAGACATTGGCCGGTTTGAAGCCATCCTGCACGCGAGCATGTTAGTCCAAGGCCACAACCATAAGAGAAGTCTCCGAGTAGGCCAGGAGAGACAAGGACAACCTTGAGGACGGTGCCAAAGGATGGCGCAATTTCCACCTCGGCCATGGTTTGTTGGAGGAGTTTCCTTTACTTCGGAGAGTTGTCGTCGTGTATAACCATGCAAAGTTGAAGTCGGGTAAACATGCAATACGGTCTTTGGGGGAAGATGAGTGTGATTGCGCCGTCGGTTCGTCGATGATGGATTGCGCTGTGTTGGTCCGGGGTATGTACAAGTAGAGGCAGGAACCCGTCGGGTCTTTGAGGAATTCACGGCCGAGAAGACGGGACCTGGGGAGCGGATGTTCTTTAAAATGGAAGAAAGAAGCACAGCAGATACAGCGTAAAAGGACAAGAAAGTAGAGCAAGTGGAAGCAAGAGAAGGTAGGAGGTACCCCTCCAACAGCTGAAGGTGAGTGCTAATCGGCTGGCTATCCCGGTCCGTACACCGTAGCCCGAGCAGCCGGCGAGAGTTGGTACGATGAATGCCCACTGCGCTTGGGTAATGATAATGAAGAATGGCAACCTGGAATGGGGTGCTGGTGGCTACTCAATTAAGAAGGCCCCAGCTGTGCCGTCGGACCTGCGGCTTGGCCGGTGCTAGTGCGGTCTAGGCAGTATGCGTTAACTGCATGAAGATTGAAGAAGCAATCGTTATTGAAGGATGAGAATTCAGAAGACGCAAAGAGAAACCTCGTTTGGCCGAAGAAACAAATGGACTTGAAGCCCGGCCTCCAAAGAGACAGGCGGGCCCTGCCTGACGGACGATTCATGACCCCACTAAGCCACGCTGCTGGCTCGTGCTTTGTCCATTTTGGCCTGTCAGGGCATCCTGCCAGCGTCCACTCCAGGGCAGGTACCAACTGCCCTGCAGGGGAGGGGGGGTCGCTGGACATGGGCTAAAACTCCAAGTTAGAAGGAAGTCAAGTACATAATTGCAAGTCGGGGTTAATAGGCTATTAACTGCCCCTCAACTATAAAATAGTATCAATACTAACAATATCTTAATTACTTAACACCGTATCGCGTAGATTTGGTATTAGGGTTCGAACTTCGTCTCGGTACTAATTTAGTATAGGGCTACCAAAATAGGGTTACACCCGACATAACATTTCTATCTTAATATAATATTTCGTCTTAATTACATATAGTCTTCAAACGCCCTATCAATCCTAACATTGAAATCGTTTCCAAACTTTATTACTCCTAATACTTTATCGGTTCTAATACTTTATTAATTTCGATATTCTATCGCATTTAATATTCTATTTCCATTAATACCTTTTTAATTTCAATATTCTATCGCATTTAATATTCTATTTCTATTAATACTTTATTATCTTCAATACTTTATTACTATAAAAACTAAGTCACTAATAAATACATTTCGGCAAAATTTCCTTATTAAAAATTCTAATTAAATATCGTTATTAATTTTTAATTTAATACAAACGCTATATCTTCTTTATACTATAGTATCGTTATTTAAATATTAAATTATCTTCGAGCTCGTTATCACTAGTATTTATACTATCGCTTTTTAAATATATTATCGCTCTAATTATACAATTCTATTATAAAACTACATTATAAAGCTATCGCGATATCGCTTACCTTACGCTATCGTAGGTATACCCGTTATTATAATTATTATACCCACTTCTCCCTACGATGTCGGCGGTATATATAACTATTTAATTCAATTCGCTCGCTACCCAATTCCTTTATATATTTCGCATTCTACTACCCAATAATAATTTTATACCAATTTCGTAATTACCTCTATCTATAATATAAATATTAATTAGCTCTATATTTCTTAAATATCTATTTATTCTTTAATTAGAGAAAGCGACCGCTAATATATATTTATTTAACCGGAAAAAGGAACCGTTACTATCGAATACACCTTATTATTATCGTCTATTATATCCGCGGTCCGCAGGGCAAATAATTACCTTCGTCCCTCTTTCTATTATAGAAATTTAAATAGGCCTTAACGTTTTAAGGTCGTACTCCCTTTAACGTTAAAAGACCTTCGTCCCTCTTTCTATTATAGAAATTTAAATAGGCCTTAACGTAAGGTTATACTCCACTAAATATAATATCCTCGGCTTTAATACGCTATAATATTAATATAATCTATTTAATTATTTAATTAGTAATTAATTAATCGCGCACTAATATATTATCGATTTTCAATATACAAAGAATAATATTAAAAGAAGGATCGGACTCTTTACCATTTATATTAAAGGGATCTCAATTACCTATAGGGGGCAAATAATTATAAATGACCGCAATCTATATTAAAGGGATATTAATTACCAATAACTATAAACAATATTAAAGGAAGGATCGGGCCTTACCGTCTATATTGAGGGGATGTCGATTGCCGAGGGGGTAAATAACTACAAATAACCGCAATCTATATTAAAGAGATATTAATTACCAATGACCACAAACGGTATTAAAGGAAGGATCGGGCCTTACCGTCTATATTAAAGGGATATCGACCACAAATGACCGCGCTCGGAACTTAAGCTCAGACAATCGCATTATAGTATATTAGGGTGCCGCCACTATAGTATACAGATATTATTAATAATTTGAGCTAGTTAGGAGAGCAGGAAGTACTACTTTATATAAGAGCGGTAGTCGTAGGGGTTATAATTACCTACTTAAAATAGTAGTACTAAAATTACTAGAGGTTACTAGGGGTTGCTAGGGTGTTTATTTGGGGATTTACCGCGGAAAGTATAAATTTTATAAAAATAAGTAGGAATAACAGCGGTCGATAGAGAGAAATAGGTAAGAAAGCTTAGAGTTCCCCTACGTTAATACATTTAGAGATAGGGTTACTTAATTATAATCTACCTATAGTATATCAATATAATTAGTATACAGAGAAGTAGTAATTTCCACTTTAATATTAAAAATATTAACCGGGCATCCCAACTTAAAATCTCTCTTTAATTTTCTTCTTATTAACTTCTATTCTTTATATCGTTATACCTACTAAAAAACTTACTCTAACCAACGGAAACTTCTTTTTCTTCTTCTCGTATATTTAAAATTATCGCTAATATAAAAACGCTTATTTATTATCGTCAGATAATTAACACTACCTAATATTCGAAGATATTAAGTCGGCTTACTTATATTTGTAGGAAACTATAGCTTACGTCGAACTACATTTATTACTATTTAATTAATATCCTTCCACTTCAGTTTAATATAATTACTAATAAATTTAACCTTAATATAGGAACGATAAATAAATTACCATACTACGCGGCGCAAACTAAGAAAATTAATTGGCCTTACTTCTTAGTCTCCGAATATTAGCGACTTCCTAATAGCGAATATTATTAAGTGTAAAAAGTCCCGGTAAAATAACCAACCTAAATATACTTAGTATTACTACCCGAGAATAGAATAACCTAGAAAGGAAAGAGTAATAAAATATTATAAACTTACTTAGTTACTTCGCATCCCTTCTTCGGTAGGAAGACTTACTAAATAATTATTAAATTAAATTCGTTTAATATAAAAATAATTATAGGAGGGAAAGGATAGGGGTAAGGTTAATTACCCTTAGGATATACAATATATTTCTTCTTCGGAATTAGCTATTTACAAACTAATTTCGAATATTATTTAAGCGGTTAAGTATTTGCCGGTATAAGGGATAAAGGAAAATATCTACTTACTTTCAATATTTATATCGGCGTATCTAAATTAATAAAATACTATTTTCAATAATATAAACGGGAGTTAGAGAATTAGAGACTACTTTAAAATTACTTAAGTAGTAAGTAAACTAAATAATAAAAGATATTTCTTTTGGCTAAACGTTGCCTTCTTCCTCATTTAATTCGCTAATCCCCGCAATATAATATTATAGCGACGGATATTACAATAAGAACTAAATACTTTTAGGTCCTATCTCAGGTAAATTCGGTTAAGAAGAGTAATAGCAAGGTAATTAACGACGCGAAGATACTTATTAATATAAAAAATAATTAACGTTATTAGTTTCGCCCCCTAAATTTAGCGATAACTAGAATAAAGGAGGTAACAATCAGTTTTTACAATTACTTACGAAGGTACAACGAAGAGTTTACTTACTAACGTCCTCGCGATAATAACTATAATATCGAACGATCCTACGGTAAAGTATTAATAATTGAAATTAGAAATCTTAAGAAGAAAAATTAGGAATAAAATAACAGGAGGGTAGAAGGGTAAAGATACGACAATAAAAGGAAGATAAGGGAAAGAATCCCGCCGTCGCGTAGGGTAAGCGACGTAAGGGAGTAAAAGCTAGAGAAAGATTCCCGTCGCGCGGGTTAAACAACGCGAAAAAGGAAAATTAGGGAAAAATTCCCGTTGTACAGCGAAGTAAAAAAGTAGAAGTTGGGGAAAGATTCCTATCGCGCGGCGAAGTAAGAAAGTAGAAATTAGGGAAAGATTCCCGTTGCGCGGCGAAATAAGAAAATAGAAGTTAGAAACTAGAGATAGGATATAAAAGTATCGAAGGTTATCGGGTATAGATAGGGATAGATCCCGTTACAGGGCCGTCTACCTCTACTCTAACTTTCTTTTTCCTTCGATTTATATAGTCCTCGGCTGCGTATAGTTTTTATTTAAGGTATGTACTTTATTCGACCAGCCCACGGCAGAGTGGGCAATTATAGTAAGTACACCTTCCTAAATTAGATTTACAAGTAGTAATTTTATAAATTAGTCCCGCCCCTTTTAGGAAGGCCGGAAACGGATACGAAACTTAACGACGGGATTTTAGAAAGTTCGCCAATAAATACAATTAAAATAGTAAAGCTAAATCTAAATATATTTATAATATTTTAATATTCAAAGTAGAAACATTAAATATATATATATAGAAGGACTTAATATATATAAATTTGCATCTATTAGCTCCCACCCCTCCCTCATCTATAAAATAGGATAAAATATTAATTATTCTTATATAAAGTAAATATCGTATCGGATATATATAAACTAATTATTTTCCTTAGGAACTATCTATACCGCATCTAATACTATTTTCGGCAATTTAATAATTTTATAATCCTCCCCTATTTTATATATCGCGCAATCTAAAATAGGTTCCCTTTAGCTACTTACTAATAAGATAAAATAAATTAGGACAATAAAAATTCGAAGAGTATTTATAATTTAATATATAAAAATACTATCCACTTTAGCTAGTTTATTAATAGAAATAGAATCCGCTCCTAAAACAAGCTTTATATTACTTCCCGTCCCTTACTATAATAGCTTTTTTATTCGAATAAAGTTTCTAACGTAGAAGGAAAAACGATTATTATTCCGGTTATAGAATTTAACTATTTTACTCTATTTTAATAAATTTGTCCTTAAACTACTAACGTAGAATATACTATAATCCTTACGAAGGGCGCACAATATTCCGTCGACGAAAGGTTAGTTATTCTTCCCTTTCCTTATATCGGTTATAGAAAATAATTCGTTTCGCCGCTTTTTTACTATTTTTTATTTTATACCAAAGTATATCGAAGGGCTACGATATTCCTCGGTAGCTTATATTAACTATTCTAAAACGTTTTCTAAATCTTTATTAGAATCCTATTGGCCGAATTGTAGATTCCATCTTTTAGCAATATTAGGGAAAAATTCTTTAAATAATTAAAACCTTCTATAAACTTCGGGATAAGAATATTTAAAATATTCCGCGAATACGAATATAATAATTTAGCGTATATTATCCCTTTCCAGGAGTTTCAAAGCAACGTTATAAAAGTTTATACGAAATATATTAGCTTTATATTTACTAATTAATATTAATTTAGGGGAGGGCTGAAAGTAGGGAAGGAAGGGGGAGGGAAAGGAAGGGGGAGGGAAGGGAAGGAGGGAAAGATTGGAGAAGGAAGGGGAAGGGAACTATACCCGTATTATAATTCTCCTAGAAGTATAAAAATTATACGAAAAAATCTATACTCTATAATAGTATCAAAATAATAGAGTCCTTAGTAAATATTCGGGAGACCTTTCTTATCTATCTATTTTTAGGAAGAGGATTTCTTACCTCTACTACCCGGTTTATCCTCTATATTTTTATTTACCTATATTATTTCTACTACGACTATCGATACGGTTGGGGGTTTATATATTAATCTAGATATTTAGGATATTTATAATACAATAATAAATGCCGGGCCGAATATTTATAATACAACAATAAATACCGGAGCCGCTAGCGGGCGGGGACGACTACAGCCCGGGTACTACGGATATAGAACGGGTATTACTTTCTTTAATTCGGGGTTATTATTCTATAGCCGAATAATAGGACTAGTAATATCCGATAGCGCAATAATAATAACTCCGGTCCTCCGTAATATTATAAATTTGCTAAATGCTTTTTTATCTGTAATTTCTATTAGTTTAGCAGTTTGTACCCGGACTACAAATATAAACTATAAAAATAACCTCCCCTCTCTTATATATAAATTAAACGCAACTCTTTAATATTAGTTATTATTTTTTCTATATATTATAATTATAAATAAAGCAAATATCTAGAAAGCAAATACAATATAATATATTGCAATTAACTCCGTATTTAGTAATATATCCTAGAATTTTATAATATTAAGGTAATCCTTTACAAAACGTAGAATATAATCGAACAAATACTTTTTAAAATGTTTATCCTTTAACTAAGTATAAAGAAAAACTAATATTATAATAATAGCCCTAGCAATTTACTACATATTTATCGAATCAACGTACTTTCGTACAGAAAAAATCTAATTCTATCTAGCGGGGAGGGGAAACTTCCTATATTATACAACTGCTTTATTAAATATAATCTCGGATAGAAAGCCTCCTTTATCTAAATTAAAGATGAAGTAGAGGAAGTGTTTCGCTAGACTTTAATATTCCGAATAGGCTACGTCGGGTACTCGTAATTTAATAACGTTTAATATAGGGAATAATACCCGTAAGGTATTTAGGATATAGAAGTCTTATAAAAGGCTTAGTTTAATTAACGCTGCTTATTATAATTTTTTTAATAATATACGAGCGGTTGTAATATTTTAAAGGTATTAAAAGTGATACCGACCCTAATTTTATATATTAAACAATAAATCAGACCGGTTACTCTTTTTAATAAGGCAGAATCGGTAAAGTCTATTTGCCTAATAACCCAAACATCTAGATATCTTCTATTATTAGGGTATATTTCCGATAAGAATACTAACGAAAGGATATATAATAGCTGGAAGACTAGGGTTACCAATTTAAATTTATACCCCTTTATCTAAATCAACTATATAAACGAATAATTCGAATATATCCGAAAAATCTACACCGAACGGACCGAATATTACTAGGATAATACTAAATTAACGTTCTTTTATCTCCCGTAGAAGAAATTAGCAAAAGAGGTAAATGCCCAAAATAAATCGACGCATACTACGAAATAGACCGAATTCATCGGTAAACATCTAGACCGGTAATGACCATACATTCTTGTTTACCTATTCTATAAAATAAGCCTATAAATAAGTCTTGAATTTAAACTCTGCCCGCAACGGTATAATAATAATAGCTGGCCGAAATCTAGCGGTTTCGTTATTGAAGAAGTATCGGACTGTGGAGGGTACTATATATTTTTTCTATATATCGGGAAATTTAGGGTCAAAATTATAATCGATTTCAATATAACCTATATACCCTAAGACTTATTAAAGCTTAATTGTTTCCCAATTGTTTTCAATAATAAATAATTCCTAATATCCTTTATTAAAGAGCGGGATCTTAAAGTTACAGTTCAAACTTTTTATTTATTCTATAAAATATATTTTAGTATACACTCTTTATAATTAGATTATTTTATCCCCCTTACGCCCTTAAGTATAATCGAGGCTATAATATATTACTCTACCTATATAGGCCGTATCGCACCTTATATTATTATATTTACAATTATTATTACTATAATACTAATAAATAAAGTCCGATAGGAATAGGGGTAACCTATTCGGATATTTAAAATATTTCCCCGACGTTATACGCACGGACTAACCCTACTACTATAATTCCTATAGCTCATTAACTACCCGATTTATAAAAATAGTTATACCGCAATATATTTAACGACGGACGTCTACTAATCTAAGTAAAGTTTCGAATATATATTTAACATCGATAATTCGAAATTCCTTTTTTAATAAAATTCGATTTAGTAGTATACGAATATTAAAAAATACTTCCCGGGACCTTATTATACTACGAAGTAAATTATCGTTGAATTTATCTATTAATATATCTTTATATACCGGTAGATCGTAAATATCTTCGATATATTTAACTTTTCGAAATAATAAAACGAGCCGCTAATAATTAACCCTAGATACCTTAATATTTTATACCTATAATACGAAACCATTTTAAAATTCCATTATCTTCGCATCTTTAAAGGTGAATTTATACTCGGTTATTAGATCGGTAACCCCCCTTATCGTTAATTCTTAATCCTAATCTACGCAGGCATTCACAAATAAAAATACTAGAAATATAGCCGGGGGCTCGGTTACCGCGGCCAATATCCTTAGACTTAAAGTATTAGAAGGCTACGTTCCGCTTTCTACGCCGTTTACCGTTTCTATAGAATATAATATAATTATCTCCTAATTGTCTTAAATATTTTTAAGGGCATCGAACCTAATATTATTATCTAAACCATTTATATCCTCTACGCCGAATATAGTAGGACTAATATTATTATCAAAATCTATATCGTTATTACCCCTAAATTAATTTGGCTCGTTTAACTCTACCTCTATAAATAGTAACATTAAATCTATATTATTATCTTCGCAAGGTAGGTTATAAATAATATTTTGAAAGATAGCGTCGACTATATTGAATATTATCTCTTTTTTAACCGAAGATTAGATTTTATACTCTAGTTCCTCTTAAAGCAAACTACCAAATATATTATCTAATATATTAGGGAGCAGGTCGGCATCCTTATAAAATTAATTATTATACTCCATTTATACTTCTACTCTATCGGACTCATCAATTACTAAACTCTCGTCTCATATTAATACCGGGCTTAAAAGTTATTCAAATTATTCCTAAATTTATTATTATTAGGTTTGTTAACTTTATTTCCCTTATCYGGAAGCTATAGAATTTTCAATCTCTATATCTAACTTAAATCTAGAGCCGCTAGAGCTTCCAATTATATTATTAATATTGTCGGTATTACTATCGTCGTTGGTATCATCTACCCCTAGACGTCTAAAGGCGTTAAAATAATTTCCTATCCGGAGTCTAAATATATTAATATAAGTAAGCGGGGCCGTCGAATACTAAACTATAAAAATATATATAAAATATACTAAGAAAAATAAGCGGGGTAGTAGTAATAAGTAGTATTAAAATAAGAAGCTAGTCCTTATTATTACTTTAAAGGGGTTATTTATATTTGTTTACTTCTCGTAGTAATAGCCTTATCGTATCGGGCCGTAGTCCGTAAACTATCTTAGAAGCAATAAGAAGATTAAATAATATATAGTATCGAATATAAAAAGTATATTAATAGAATTGGTCGGACCCTTTCCCCTCCCGCCCCTACTCTAAGGTACATACCTCAAATTAAATTTCAATTTTATAAAATTACGTATTTCTACTACGTATTAATACACATACTATTTATATTAAAATATCGCACTAGGCACTTAAAACTATCTCTCTCCTCCTCCTCCCACTTCTACTTCTTCCTCCTTATACTTTACTATATTATATATACTCGAGGGTCGTAGGAATTACGTTCACTATCGTTCCTTTCTACTTTATTTATTATTAATATTTATTCTTACTTCGTTAGGTTCAAACTCTCTCGTTAATTCCTATCTTCAAATCCTATACTCATTTCTATCTCACTTCGATTTTATACTAAATTCAATCGGTTAATTACAATTATATATATCTTTACCGTTATCGAAAATATAATTGGCTCGTACCGTCTACTTATTACCCTTTCCTTTATTTATTAACATCTAAATTATATCTTATAATATCGCCCCTACCCGGCAATACTATTAACCCTAATAATAATAATACTAGCTAAGGAGGTAGTGCGAACGGGACCGAACCTTAGGCCCGGGATTCTTCGAATAATAATATAAGTTATTATACCTCCCGGTCTAAAAAAAAACAAAAAACTAATATAAATATTTTCATAAGCGAACAAAAAGTCCCATAGTTGTAAGAAGCGGTCTAAGAACCCTACCGACTACCCGGATCTAAAGGATATAGAACAATATAATAATAGAGTTTTCGCGGAATTCGTAATAATTAATTCTATAAATTAATTCTCAATTATATTCTATTTTTCGGTAACTAATATTTTATAAGAGCTCGCACTCGTAAATAATAATAAGAAGCGTAAATATACCAACGACGACGATAACAATAACGAGCCTTCGGTATAAAAGCGGAAGAAGGTTATTAATTACATTATATTTAATCTCTATTTAGAAAAATTTTAAAAGTAAATAAAGGACCTCTAACGTATTACACTCCTAATCGACATAAATACTAATTCAATAGACCTCATCGCCAAATATATTACGCAGAATATAACCCGCGGAAACGAACTTTAGGATTTTACTTAAAATAATATTATTAGGAAATATAAAAATAATTTTTCTTAATAGAAGAATCGTTCTCTTCCTCTTATTAAAAAGAGGATTAAAGAACTTAATACTAGCGATAAAGTCTTCGATAGCTTAACCGAAAGTAATAAAGCGCAAATTCAGACCTACTTTATAAATAAATAGAAGGGTGACGCTAGAGAGGACGAATTCTTCTACATCTTTTATTGGTTGAAGAATTACCTAAATATTAAGAAGTCTAAACCAATTACATAACGGTAATATAAGAATAAATTTACCCGATATTTTGTATAAAATACTTTTATTTATTAATAATAGATACCTCTAACAAATATCTATATCAATATTATAATTATATTTAAAATTAACCAATATAAAAAAGAGGTCCTCTATACAAATATAATTCCTACCGACGGATACAACTACGACGATAATAATTACTATATTATATAAGAGAATATCTACTATAATAAGAATTAGGAATTAAAGCCTAACTATATAGACTTCTATATTATTAGGAAGACTAAAGCCGCCAAAAAGTCGGCGGCGCGCCGCGCCAAGAAGAAATTCACGTAGGAAGAGATGGACGAGCTCTTCTATACACCTCCCGATGCCATCGAATAGAACGCCGCCAACTCCGCAAGTAGTAATGCCAACGGCGATGCTAACGGTAATACCAATAGTAATACCAACAGTGCATAAGCGGGAACTCCATTTATAAATTAATATTTAAGGAGTCCGGGATCTAATATTTATATTCTTTTCTTTAGTATTATCCTTACTGCCCCGGGATATACCCTATCTTTAATTATTGTTTTTTCCCTTTATTTTTTCTTTTCCTTTATTTATAATTATTATATATTAATCTTAGAATATTATAAATAGAATACGCTTATAATATAACCCTATACCAATATAGGAAGTAAGGGTATTAGGAAATAGTTTTCGATATACCGGGTATAAACACTTAATAAAATTTTCGAAGCCGGAATTAACGGGCAAAATAAGTTTCTTTCTATTATTATTTTTCATTAACATAACGAATAATAATAATTAAGGCATAGGAGAAAACGGGACTAAATACAATTTACGTTCTTATAACAGGACGGGCAATATATTTATAATTGACTTTACAATACTATATATTAATATATAATTTATATTATCGATATATATTAAAATTAATAAATGGAATATAAGTTAAATACTATCCAAATATTTTATTGACTTTATATTCGAATTAAAAGAAAAAAGGTAATTATAAAATCGTTATATTAAGAAGTAACCACCTTCTCCAATTTCCTACCAACAATCTAAAAATTAGGTAAATAAAGTAATTTCCATCCTACTTTTTATATTATAGAATATTTTAAATAAATATTAAACAGAAAGATTGTATTTTTATAACCGGGAATACCGTCCGATGTACTTTTTATTTCTAAGTAGAAATATAAAGGTATAAAACTCCCGTCCCTCTCCCCCCCCCCTTCTTTTATATTTACAAATCTTTCTCCCCGTTCTCACCTTACCCATAATACCAACCTCCAAGGCAATTAGATCGTATACTCTAATACTTTATATTATTAACCTTATCGTTAATCGTTCTTATAATATTATTATTTCGTTAACTATATATTACCTATCCTTATTCATTCCCCACTATCCAAATACGTTCGCGCTACAGTCGTAAACTAGGTATAATAACTATAGAACTACTATAGTGTACCTTCTAACGCGGGGTAAACGTAAGTATCAATTCCTAATTACTATACTTTTATACTAGAAATCTAATATCTTTTATAGTTTGCGATATAGGAAGGCCGAGGAAGAATGCGATCACTGCGCGTCCAGCTCCCCAAGCTCCTCCGGTTTTATAGGAGCCTAAGAAACCACGAGGCAGGCCGAGGAAGAACGCGATCGCTGCCGCTGCGCCTCCAGCTCCCCAAGCTCCTCCGGTTTCACAGGAGCCTAAGAAACCACGAGGCAGGCCGAGGAAGAATGCGATCGCTGCGCCTCCAGCTCCCCAAGCTCCTCCGGTTTTATAGGAGCCTAAGAAACTACGAGGCAGGCCGAGGAAGAACCTAAATACGATCGTCGCTGCTCCTCCGGCTATTGAGGCAATTTTATAGAATAGCCGGGGTAAAAAGAAGATACCTGGATACAATATACGCGAAGATAGCTTCTATCGTAAACTAAAAGAAGAACTTGAGGCCGGCCTTAATAATATTAAATACGGGCTAATTGTAGTAGTTTTTACGGGTACGATTATATACTCTCCTAATAAATCCGAGGAGGATTTTAAAAGGAATTGGAAATTAAAGGATAGTTGGGAAAAGTTCTATTTAAAATACCCTAAGACTACGCTCTTCCTTCGTCGTTCTATTATAGAACTATACCTAATTAAAAACGGCGCTTTATTTAGTATAAAATTAATTAAGGATAATAAATTTTTATACAAATTTTTATTCGTCGGTAAATTCGTTTTTACCTCTAAGGAAGCGATAGATAAAAATAAGGAGGTAAAGGCCGTAGAGGCCGTAGAAAAAAAGAGGAAAGTAGCCTTAAAGCGCTCCTCGATTAAGGCTATTAGAACGGTAGAGGGACCCGAAGAGAAACCCGAGGAGAAACCCGAGGAGAAACCCGAGAAGGAACCCGAGGAGGAACCCAAATTGGAAGGACCTAAATCGGAGGAACCCAAATCGGAAGAACCCAAGCCAGAGCGTAAATTGGCCGGCTATTCCGTTATTTACACAATTCGCGATTATAATAATAGGAATAACAATAATACCTTAGTTATCGAATAATTAGGGATTTTAAATAATAATAATAGGAGGACGGATGCGGAATAGTTCGAGATTAATAATTCCGAGATTGAAGTTAAAGAGGAAGCTGATAATATAGAGAACCTTGACGAAGAAGATATTAACGAGGAGGTTAACGATAACGACGAGGAGGTTAATAATAATAATTAGGATTTTATTAATGTTAAGGAACCGAGTTTTAATAATTCCCCCGATAAATCCGATAAGGAGGTTCCTTTAGGTAATAACGAATCGTTCGATATACTTAAGCCGGCCGTAAGAATATTTATAATCTTTGGCAATTCTATACTAATATATCCTCCCCCGAATTTCTAGGAATTCCTAACTAAGAAGGAAGTAGAGGATAAGAAGGATACAAAGGATAGACTAGCGACATCTTTACCTATAAAGTATAAAGTTCCAATTCCGGCGCCTAGTAGTACAAATACCCAAAGGCCCAAAATGCCAAAGAGAGTTAGATTCTTTCCTCCTTATAAGTATACCTAATTTTATAATTTATTTTATAAATACCAATTAATTATTAAAATATTCGAAGCTAATAATTACGTATTTAATTCCCGCCTAAGAACTTTAAACTCCTTCCCTAGTCCCTAATATAATTTTAGTAACGGTACCTATTAAATAAGAGTAAGTAGAACCCGAATATAATAATATTATTAAGGACACAACCACCGAACCTATCGTTATCGATAATTCTAAAGACAATATTATTGAAATCCCCGACCCTAATTTTTATATACGCCCCGGCGAAGAAGAAATATTGAAATTCCTATAAAACCGTAGGTTCGGTATTATTAAATCCGAATCCGAAGCTACTCTCCCTATTATAACTAGGGCGGAGATAGCCGAAAACTTCTACGCAAGAATAAAATTAAATTACGATACCAACCGGAACGACCCTAATAGTTTTTATAACCTATATTTTATTAAACGCTATCCCTTACTTAATAGTATTAACCTAATTGAAATTAATTTGGATTTTATAAGTAAAAGGAATATAGTTAAGTATAAGGACGAAATCTATAAGGATTTCGAATTCCCAAACCCTTCTAAATTTATTGAATTCGCTATTTCCGATTAAGAATTAGAGAAACGAATAAATAATCTATAGAAGCGTTATAACGAATTGGCTAAATATTAGGAAGAGGCTAATAGACTCTACAAAGAATATAATACTATAGTACCTATTATTACTACTACTTTACCCGACGAAAATTTCCTAGAACCCGACTATAGCGAGCTAAGCGATAAAGCTTATAAATACCCGGGTATAACGGAGTTTAAATTACTTATAAAGAAATTCAACGAAATATAAGCTACCGATAAAATAATTAAAGAAGCTTACAAAAGGGTAGCTACTCTTAGAGGAGAGGCCCCGGTTATTCCTAAGAGGGATATTCTTTTTATAGTTACGCCCCCGGCCCCCGGCCCCGAATAATTTAAAGAGGAACAATACCCGGCAATTCCAACTCCAATTACTCCGGCTATAATTACTCCGGCTATATATACAATTCCGGCTACTTCTCCCGCCGGAGAAGGAATAAATTAGGACGGTCTTCACTTCTCCTATCTTCTAAATTTCGTATATAGTTTTACAGCTCATTATTATTATTATACATTATTTTTATTCTTTCTCTTTCTTTTATCATCTATTATTAGGTTCTTTCGAGGTTGAACTTACTCAACTTTAATTACTTAATAGCAAGGTTTATATACAATTTAAAATCGGTTTTATAGTATAGAAGTAATTATTCCTAAAATAAAGTCCAAGTATCCTACTTATAAAATAGGGAATAGGATGCGAGGAGTAGAATTTTGGCTTGCAACTATATACAACTAAATAGCCGAAGGGATAACTATTTCACAGAACAAGGGCAATCTAGAATATTATCTTTACCCTTTCTTATACGGTATTAATAATAATCTAAATAAACTAGATAATTCAATACAACGCTTTCTCCCTCCTCATACTTATAACCGTTAAATATAATTACTACTAATTATATTTCATAGACGACGTAAGATCTATACTAATAACTATTTAAACAAACTCTAAATTATATTAATATTAACAATAAATATCGAATTAAAAATAATAGAAGTTCAATCAAACTCCCTATTACTAATAATATAAAATTACACTTAATAGAAGTCGAAGAGAATTGGGAATTGAAGAAAAAGATTTGGTATTTAAACAATTACAAAATTATAATTAATAAAAGTCGAAGAAAATTAGGAATTAAAGAGAAAGATTTAGCATTTGCAATATATATAAAGTTGCAATTAATAAAAAATCAATTGAAAATTGATATTGAATAAAAACGTAGAACTAGCATAGGGTTAAGGTTAATAGTAAATCCTTAGCAATTTTAATATTAGGTTCTAATATAATATCGGGTATAAAAGCTATATCACTAACGAAATCCAATCGCTGCACGGTATTAAGTTACGGAGAAATACTGTATTAAAGCCCCAAATTTCATATTTTCCGGCAACATACATTTACCCAAGACGCTAAGTCTTACCAAGACACCAATCCATCAATAAACATCATTTTTCACCTTACAACACCGTATTATTACAAGAACTCCATTGCAATACCATGTTGAACGATAAATGTCATTGCAACACCATGCCCAGCGACCCCCCTCCCCCCGCAGGGTGGGACTCTTAGAGGAAGGTGCAGATGCCCCACTATTACTGGGAAGTGGTTTGATGGCGTCGCGACTTCCTCTCCAGTCAACCCTGCCGCTGCCAGAATCTCTTTCTGCCGACAGCTTTCTTTTCGCATTCCCTCTCCCGCCCACAAACCACTGCTGGCAGTTGCTTTGTGGKCACCAACAGCTCAACATTCCATTCGGATCTCCGTCTGAAAGAAAGCATTTTGTTTGCTCCAACAATAACTCTCTCTGAGGTAAGCTTGCCAGCTTGCGCCTTCCCGTCCTTGCGGCCTTGGTCTGGCGCGTTGAGTTGGGACGCGGGGCATCAAGACCTGACGAAGCGCAGCTTGAATCTTGACTCACCCACGTCTCGGCTCCTTGCGATAACCGAAATCCCAGGGGGACGAAACAAAATATTGTATCGTACTGACCTTGCGATTTTGATTCTTGCCAGCAGTCACTCCTAAATACGACGTCATAATGGCCGATCTCGCCAGCCGCATCACCAAGCCCGACGAGGCTCCGGCTGCCGCTCCCGAGGCTGCGCCCGCGCCTGCCCCTGCGTCCGAAGAGCCCAAGGCCCCCGAGAACGAGACCTCCATCGAGGAGAGCCAGAGCAACCTTGTCAAGAACGAGTACGAAGTCGAGATCAAGTTGAGCGATCTTCAGAATGACACCGAAAGCCCTCTCTACTCCGTCAGCTCATTCGATGAGTTGGGTCTCCCCGAGGCTGTCAACCGTGGTCTGCTCGCCATCAACTTCAAGAAGCCTTCCAAGGTCCAGGAGAAGTGCCTTCCTCTCATGCTCTCCGACCCTCCCCGCAACATGATTGCCCAGTCTCAATCCGGTACTGGAAAGACTGCCGCTTTCGTCCTTACCGTTCTCTCCCGCATCGACTTGTCCAAGCCCCACCAGCCTCAAGCCCTTCTGCTTGCTCCCAGCAGAGAGCTTGCCCGCCAGATCCAGACCGTTATTCAGACCATTGGTCAGTTCTGCGAGAATTTGATTGTCGAGGCCGCCATTCCCGGCGCCATCTCGCGCGAGACGGGTGTTAGAGGCAGCGTCGTCGTGGGAACTCCGGGAACTGTCATGGATCTTGTCAAGCGCAGGCAGTTTGACACCTCGCAGTTGAAGGTTCTTGTTATTGACGAGGCCGACAACATGCTTGACCAGCAGGGACTGGGTGACCAGTGTGTCCGCGTCAAGAAGTAAGTTCATCTTTGGGCACATGTGTTATGCAACCTTTACTGACATCGAGTAGCATGCTCCCCAAGACCATTCAGATCCTCCTTTTCTCTGCGACGTTCCCCGACAAAGTTCTGAGATTCGCCGAGCGCTTCGCACCCAACGCCAACCAGATGAAGCTCAAGCATAAGGAGCTTACGGTCAAAGGTATTTCGCAGATGTTCATGGACTGTCCTACCGAGAAGGACAAGTACGACATTCTCTGCAAGCTCTATGGTCTCATGACCATTGGTTCTTCCGTCATCTTCGTCCGGGTATGTTTTTCCTCGAATCCTGTTGTAGGCTTTTGCTAACGTGCTTTCCTCCAGACGAGAGAGACAGCCAACGAGATCCAGAAACGCATGGAAGCAGATGGCCACAAGGTTTCGGCCCTTCACGGCGCCTACGAAGGCCAAAGCCGTGATGTTCTTCTCGATGAATTCCGCTCCGGACGTTCCAAGGTCCTCATCACCACAAACGTTCTGGCACGTGGTATTGATGTTTCCAGTGTGTCCATGGTCATCAACTACGACATTCCGATGAAGGGACCCGGCGAGAGGGAGCCGGACGCGGAGACATACCTTCACCGTATTGGTCGTACCGGTCGTTTCGGTCGTGTTGGTGTCTCGATCAGCTTTGTTCACGACCGCAAGAGCTTCCAAGCGCTCTCCCAGATCGCTCAGTTCTACGGAATCGACCTTATCCAGCTGGATCCTAACGACTTGGATGATACCGAGAGGAAGGTGCAGGAAGTTATCAAGTCGAGCAGGGCCCAGGCGGAGTACGTTCCCAGCGCTACTGATTCGGCCGCTTAGGTATTTGGCCGATCAATGAGTGTCAAGGGGGAGTCGTCGTCGTTGAAGTCGTTGAAGTCGTTCTTCTCACCGGCGCCGCCGCTGCCGGAGACGCAGCAGTTTAGCGGATGGTGGTAAGCTAGTGCACAAGGAGTTTATCAACTGAATCATCTAGCGTAGGCGAGGGATCATGTCTTTTCATCGTTGCTGCGGCATCAAGATATTGGGAAGCCCAAACGGAAAGGGTATGTGGGAGTGAACTCATGATGCGCATATTCTGTCATTCAAAATGGAGAATCGGGAGTTTAGATTAAAGAGATACCAACAATGGGCGAAAGCCAGATTACTTTGCAGTTAGCAAAATCGCCCAAGACGCGTTCGATACTACCCGACGTTAGTACACCAGCATGCCTACCGGTAGGCGCCAGGGTATCACAAAATTTCAGGTGCATTGTGTCTCGTGTGGAATGGGGGCTACGAACGCTTATATATCTGCGACTCAACCGCCGTGATATGTAGTTATATGCCGACCTCACGATGAAAGTCACAACATCTCAGGCTCAGCATCGCCCTCGGTACCATAACTTGACTTCATGGTCCGAGTCCAGCTGGATGGCGCAGATCCCGTCAAGCCAGGACTGGCTGTCTTTTGTGGCCGCGATGAATACTGTACGAAGTTTTACACCAACTAACACCACGGCAGGCTCGGCACTTCATCGTCTTTGTGATCCGACAAAGGTGTACGGCACATCTCCCTTGACAAGGGTGTTTATCTGAATTCACTCGGTCCGTGAGCTCGGATCTGGATGTGAGACGGCTGAGAGCTATGGATAACTCATTGTATCTTGGTATCTCTTTGTCCCGCAGTTGTTGGGAAGCTGCTTGCTCGTCAAGAGTGGTAACATGTGGCTGTGAAAATGCAGTCATGGTGGCTTGGGCGGGTGAAGACAACCTCAAGCTCATACTCGAGATCTCGGTTGAGACAAGACTGGACATTTATATGGGAAGCTCCACGTGATCGGCCCGCGAGCCGTACGTACGTACATAACACTGGATCGTTGAGGCGAGTGTCGTGGCTCGTGAGAATCTGGGGTGGTACCCGAACGGGAATAGCGTCGTTGGCCTGTTGGCGCCCACCACCCTTGGGGCGTGTCCGGGGTCTCGCCTACTTTTAAGCGCCGACCAAGCGCGTGCCCGGCGTCAGTCTCTCACTCGCCCACATCTCAGCTCCGAGCCTTCACAGCCATTCATCTATCTGCGGGTGTTGTTCCTGCATACCAACGTTGGCTAGTTGACTGGAGAACCGCCACAGTGTTTCTCACCCTCCCGCCGTTGGCAACCATGTGCAATTCCGGATACCATGGCGCCCGAAATAGATCTACCATCTTTTGAGACCAATGGGAGGACGGCGGACCTGAATTTTACCCAGGACAAGTGCCTCTTCTCAGATCGCTTGTTCCTCCTCACTGCTCCATTCGTCAACCGCCTTGTGCAAGGGACATGAACACCGTCGAAGCCATGCCTGCAATGGAACGTCTCTCATGCCCTACAAGCAATGATGCCATAGCCAGAGGTCCAATAGACCCCAGCTAGCAATTGGGACTCATCAGTCATCGCGTACAGGGTACTCACTACTCACATCTTCAGGCAGTTCTAGCGCGTCTCTGCGGGTAGGCGGCATGGGTACGACTTCAAAGTCATTGGCGGCGGCCAGGATGGCGAGGAGATTGCTGGTATCGTTAAGCGCAGCACACCGGGACTTTACTGCTTTTGACTTTGAAGTATACATGATGATGGCATGGCTCGTGAGTGCCAAGTCTGGTTACCTTGTATAGGACCCCGAGTGTGACACAGGGCGTTCAAGCCTCATCCAAGACTTTCCTCTCTCTCTGGTTTTCTCTTTTCTTTCTCAGGTACCATCTTCATCCTCCTTCAATATCATCATTTCCACATCTCTCTTTCTTGTGTGTTTCCTGTGTGTTTCCTCTCCTATCACATTCGATTCCCGTTTCATAATCAGCATTTCTCGACATCAGGTCACCCCCTTCGGTTGCTTCTTACATCACGATATACTTCATGCATTCACATTGTTTGTTTCCGGTTCGATAATCATCATATACGATACGGCATCCGTTCTTCCCGGCCCAACGCCTTTTCCTAGTTTCGACTTTTCCTTGGTCCCATTACTCAACGCGGAGATGCTGGTCATCTCCTCCTAATCTTTAATCTCATTTAAGCTCGGTAGGTTGGTCTCTTCGTACATCTTGTTATGCGATTTGCATTCCAACCGCCCGAAGGTCTGTTGGTTCGGCTTCCCACGTCATTGGATACTGAATCCGGCACCATCGATCTCGCCACTGGGCCGGCATAACAGGTCAATAGCAACTTGAAGTGGACTGAGAGGGAGGGATCCAAGAAGAGAGGGAACCTGGACTGAAGCAAGGAACACCTTCTCACCCTTCAACAAAAAACCGCGATATGTTGCTGAAGTCGGGGCGCGGACGTTGTTCTTATGATCGGTTCCCGAATCTCATCACTAACCTCACCTCCAGATGTTGGCCAGTACTATGGCCGTTAAGCCATTCTTGTGCTTGGGCTTACTATGGACGACCCTCTCGACAGTCGCTCAAGCAGCCGAACCGCAAATACCGACATCAATAGTGGAAACCGTGCCGACGTGCGCAAGGCCATGCTTCCAGTCATGGATATCAGCAAACCTCGATCTAACCTGCGGAGGAAAGTCGCCGTCTTTACGATGCATGTGCAAGCAAACAGGCGGTGGAGGATACACATTAGGAGAGGGAGCAGTAGCATGCATGATTGGCGAGAAGGAGTTGGGAAACTGCAAGGACACTACAGCTGGTGGTGAGTAAAATTGATATCCAAGTGTGAGGTGTGTGGGAGGCTGACTGTCAGCAGTTCAAGCAACAACAAAGGCGTACAATATCTGCGATGGTGTTGATGATTCGGCGTCGAGGACTCACGATGTTATCGTAGCCACACTGATCCTCCCAACAGGGACAGGGAACCTTGCTGCTCCGACCTTGACAAAAGGCACTGGCAGTGCCGTACTTTCGACTGTAACGAAATCTGCGGCTTTGACCTCCACCACTGCTACAGCTTCACCGAACACGCCGACGACAACATCAGGTCCAAGATCTACTTCCACGACCAGTATTGAGTCCAGCACGGCTCAAACCTCAACCCTGAGCACACGGCCGAGCTCCGTTTCAAGCGTGAAGCACACTGCCTCCAGCACAACAGCGCCGGTCACATCAGGCACATCAGGCACGTCTGCTCCGGCTGAGGCGCCCGCTGAAAAGGAATCACCGCAACTCACGAGCGCTCAGGTTGCTGGAATCACGATAGGTTGTGTGGCGGTTGTGGCTCTGGGTGCAGGGCTTGTTCTCTTGGCCAAATGTGCTCGCCGCAAGAGAATGGGTTCTGGGGATCCGGAGAAGGGATTCAATAGGATGAGGGACTCGTTCAAGAGTTTTGGTCGCAGAAGCATCACCGGTCCTGATTTGCTGGGCATCAGCTACCCGATCCAGAGGATTCCTTCGGAACAGGGCACACCTACGTTTAGGCCCACGAAAGCACCAAGGGCTGACGGTGTTGGTTTGGCGATCCTGCCCGGATCCGCTTCGGCGTCAAACTCTCCCAGGCCTACAGTAACTAGAGCTACCGCGGGCGCCGCCCCTATTCTGCCCATGCCTGCCTTGCCGCCAGCCATGGTAATCACTCCAGCTTCCCGGACCCAGACGCCACTTGGCAGAAAGGAAACGCCGAAGCCGAACTTGACTTTGGCTATTCCGAAGAACCCACCGATGCCCGCTGCTGTCCCAGCCGCTATTCCAAGGGCTGCCCCCGCTCCAGCTCCCAGCGCTGCTCCTTTGACCGGAAGAGACAGTGTCATTACTGAGTTTGCAGAGGATGGCGAGGGAGAGAGTAGGTCGGGTACTGCTATCTGGCGTCCACCGCCAAGTGATCCCCAGTCGGCAACCACCTACTACTTTGCTGATAAGAAGGGTAACTGGGTTCTCAGAAACTCGACTGTAGGCGCGGGCACAAAGACCCAAATGCCCCCGTACCCGACTTCTTCCGTCGAGTTGCCAAGCCCGCAGGATAAGACGAAGGCCGAAAGGGCATATATGCCCTACACGCCCGGTATGGTCGTGGCTCCCCTGAGAGTCCCCTCCAGGGAACGGGAGCAGGGTGCATTTGTGGAATCACCGGTGGCGATGAGGGATGATGCTCATCCTCGGGATAACGTGGCTTCAAGCGTCTACTCCGATTACAACGCTCCTCTGACCGTGGTACCTGGCCCGGAGAACCCCATGCCCACTATCCCTTCGTCAATCCCCTCTGAGAACAACACCGGGAGGAACTTGACAGGCACCAAAACCAAGCGCAAGTCAGTCAAGAGGACGAGCCGGCAACGTCGGATGTCCCAGGACTCTGCCACGGAGATCGAGTCGGGAGCCGAAGAAGATGATAGCCAAGATCTTTCACCCGTCGCGGAATCGCCTTACTCGCCGAGCCCTCTTTCTAGCGGAAAGTCGCCAGTCTCGTACCCCAAGATTCACAAGCAGGGAAAGAATGTGAACGAGGGGCTGCAGCAGCTTCGCGATGCTCAACAGGCCCTGGGCGGTGCTGGTGGCTCCGCCGGCCCTGAACCCCCCAGGCGCAACTCCAAGCGCATGTCAAAGCAGCAGGGACAAGGGCAGGCCCAGGGACAGGGACGCTTCCCCATCAGAATCGTCACCCCGGAAGAGCGAGATAACGAGGGAATGCGCATGGGTGCGGTTCCTCATGGGACGCCTCAGTTGACCGTTGGGATGTCGAGACCCATGCACGCTCCTGTTGTTAACCCAAACAGGAACAAGAACCCTGGCCAGATGAGAACTGGGTCCCCCGAGGGGCGTTTCCCGATTGCTGTGCCGGTTGAGCACCAGCAGCAACGTCAGCAACCTCAAAGGAGACAGAGCTCTGTAGCCACTGGCCCCAATGGCTATTGGAATCAGCAACAGGCTCAACAGCCACAAGGACAGGGAGAGGGCTCTGCCTACTATTACCGTGCCCCATCGCCGCGCCAGTGGGAGCAACAGAAACGCCAGTTGCAACAAGCCCAGCGAGCGCAGCAGCAGCAGCAGTCCTCCTACTTCCGACCTTCTCAAGGGCATTATGAAGCTCAAATGCAGCAGCAGCAGCAGCAGCGCCAATACAGACCCCAACAGCCTCAGCAATCATGGCCCATCTTTGCCCAGCCAGCCCAACCGCAGCATCAGCCTCAGCATCAGTCTCAGCACCAACACACAAGAACCAACAGTTCCTCCCTGCTCACCAAGCGCCTAGGCGCCGAAAAGGCCGCGGCACTCGCCCTCAACCCCAATCCCAACAGCAGCTCTAACAAGAGCATCGGCAGACCCGCAAAGGGATGGGCTAGAGATGGCCAACAACAGCAGCAACAGCAGTCTGGACCCCAACAGGCTCGCCAACAACAACAGCAGCAACAACAACAACAACAATACTGGCAAGAAGGCCAAGCCCAGAACTGGGGTAACAACAACCCTAGAACAATGGCGTCTCAAAAAAACCCATATGGTGGTAACACCAACACCAACACCAACGAGCGGTTCGTGGATCTGCCGCCGCCGCCGATTACTCCCGGTTGGGTGCCGGAGTTGACGCCGACGAGGAGGGGGGATGATTTATTTTTGAATGTGCAGTGATTTGGGATGATGATGAAAATGGGGTTTTAATGATTTGATTTAGTTTGGTTTTAAATTCTTTGGGGGTAGGGAACTGGTTTTTTGTCAAGGATCATTGATCAATAGATCAGATTGTTTGTTTATATTGTATTTTTGAGAGATAAAACGGGGTCGGGGATGGTTGCATTGGGCGGTGTTTAAAGGTTTTGGTTCGGGTTGAGTGTTGATACCATGAGAATGAATCGGAGGCGAGGGCTGTGTGTCTTTGGATATAACGATAAAGGAATGAATCATTGTCGTTGCATCACTCTTGAGTTGTTTGTTTGGCGTACTTTTTGAGAACAGTTGAAGTCATATGTGAGTCGTTGTGTCCCGTCGCGGTCACGACGAGGGGTATCACGGGCCGGTGCACGTGCCACACTCTCTTGGGTGATAGTACCGGTATGTTTCGATTAGATAAGTGGATAAGACAAGAACTGGTGCGGTTAGCGGCAGTGGTTAGAATTTTGTACACCGAGCTGCATTCAGTTTCATTGCCGACGCGCAGCGTGGGGGACGATCAGCTGCGAACATGTGCATTGAAACGTTGGATGTGAACGGTTCGTTGGTTCCGAACCTTCCAATGGCGCATGTAAAACATACCTGTATGATTACTGAGCGGCCGGCTCCCTTGGAAAAATGAGGCACTTAGCCAGTTTGCCAGTCTACTATTCCCGTTGAACCCGTTCCCCTCTTCAACTGAATCTCGGGGATGTGTCAAGTCCAGAAGATGAACGTTGAGGATTCGCATGTCGATGTTGTTTACTTGTGATAATTAGAGATGATTACATAATCCAGGCACGATCAGGTAAGTCAAGGTTGACAATGCTTGGTGAGCTTGGATGCCCCTGGAGGTGGATTAGAAATCCAGATTCTTCGATCCACGACAATGGGAACCTTATTTGCACCCGCCTCGGCGTCCGAAAGCGCTGTTGCAAATTGCGGAAATCAGCGGATAGACTCCACTCACAACCGCCTGGAAGGATTCGGGGAAAAAAGAGACTCCAGTTTTGTTAACGGCCATCGAGCCGAGACCTGTTTTTCCTCTCTGTAATTTTCACGCACTGCCGCGGGCCCTGCCGACGACGGGACTTCACTGTGCAGACGTACATTGTCGATCGGGTCTAGCCATCAGAAAGACCTGAAAAAGGAAACTTTGACAGGTAGGTTATCATTACCACCTTGTTTTTATACGCCGTTGTGTTGTTGCTGTGGTTCGGCTTCCCCTTGGTCGCTTGTTGGTTGCTCTTAACGGGAACCGCCGTCCAAGTATACCCCCGGTCAAAAAAATTCAAAAATTTTCAAGTCCGTCTTGTTATTACAAGAAGCCTTCAACACTTTCTCAAACACCTTGACTTTGATACTTTGCGCCAGTGGCTGTCCCAAACTCCCAGTCCCTCAAGTGTCGACAGGAGAACCTCAACGGCTATCGATGTCGGAGTCAGTTGTTGATAACTGCACCGTACATCTCCACACGATATTGGCACAGTACTGATATTCCGTCATCGACGCCATCTGCAGATTCATACACTTTTTACTCCATACTACGGACCACTGGACATCGACCTCTACGGACCCTACCCGGACTCCTTTTATATCTCCAACTGCCGGGATCTTTGACTTGTTGTTACCAAACGGGGGGAACATCAGACTACAAACCCAACCCTCAATAATTGTTTGCGTTCTCTTTCCCTAATACACTCACGCTTGACGGTTCGATTCACTCTCAAGTCCCGGCCACGCCTGCTGGTATGTACAATGCATTTTTCTTTTTCTGTTAGCCAGTCACAGTTCTCTGCCCCGCGATTTCATCCCAATCAGCTATCTCCGCCCCGCCAATCATTCTGGTGACACTCAGCCAGGTGCAACTACCAAGTGCTTCAATTGCCCAGTTGCATCTCGAGGAGATTGCGTGCGTTAATCACGCCTTCGACTCCAACACCTGCATGGGAAGGGCGCGCATTCTCAACACACTTACACTCGTCCCGGAAATACAACTCAGCGCTTGGCTAACGTGGGGGATGAAACCTCTCTTCACTTCTTCCCCATGGGGGACGAAGAGAGAGAGGGGTGACTCCGATGCTATGTGTAGATCTGGAGTGTTATACTATCCCGCGACCGTGATCAACCAGGCCTTCTCTTAAAGGTGTGCTGCCCGGTGTGCTGCATCACGACAGTGAAGTCTGCCTCAGCACAAATCATCAACATCTACTGGGATTTGGAGGTCGTCAAGTCGCCTCATCGAGTCAGGTGGCTCATCATCTTTACACTCTGGTCAGAGTTGCTCATCGGGTGCGCATTCTACCGTCGCCAGTTGCTGTCCGCTCAGTTGAATTAAACGCACGGTCAGCTTGCCAACGCGGACGGGAAGACAACTGCTCTTACTTGGAGCGTTTCTGACAGTTGTCGAAGAAGCGGCAGTGGATTTACCAAGAAAACGGATCTTAATCGAACGGACTCTATCCCTCCACGCACCAAAGAGCAGTCATCAGAGTAGCAATGGGTCTCCTGTACGTATACCGTCCCCGATATGGACACTTGCTGCACAAGTCGCATCCCGGGGGAAAACACCAGTCCCACCGCTCATGACGCCATATACTGATACTACAAAAGAGCTTTGGGAACGGCTCTGGATTGGCCAGATGCCAAGCAACAAGCACATCTCGTCCGCGCCTGGGGCATTAAGGTGAGTCTTGACACCGTTAACTCCGGACCCTCAATGCCTTTCTGTGGAATACACCACAGTCTATGTTGGGAAGAGGCCCCGCAGACGTATGCTAACGTGATATCAGCAATTACTCGAAATATGGAACAAGGCTAAGGGCAAGGAGCGCGACGCTATGCTCTGGGGTGATGAGGTACGTTTTGGCTCTGATGGCTTGAGCCACTGCTTCCCAGGGTCCTAACTCCATGCTTAGATCGAGTACTTGGTCGTCAACTATTCCAAAGATGATCCTAAGGTCTTGCTCTCCCTTCGCCAGGCCGATATTCTCAAAGCCTTGGCCGACAGCAAGACTCTTACGGTAACAGGAGACTGTGCCCCTGGTACTGAGGCCAATGGAGATTATGCCGGGAACGTAACTCTTCCCGTTTTCCATCCGGAATTCGGAAGGTTCATGCTCGAAGCCACCCCCGGAAAGCCATGGGGCATCGACTTCAAGGACTTGTTGACCGTTGAGGCCGACATGAAGTTGAGGAGGTGCATTGCGAAGGACCATATGCTTCCGAATGAGCATCCCATCACGCTCACCACTTTCCCCCGCATCGGCAGCCCAGGAGTGTTCACCGAACCATCGTATCCCGTCTCCGGCCCCAAGCTGCGATCGCAGTTTGTCCCCGACGAGATTGCCAACCCTCACATTCGCTTCCCTACCCTTGCGGCCAACATCCGTTCGCGCCGCGGACGGAAAGTCCAGGTCAACGTTCCAGTGTACAGAGACGAGAACACGCCGTGGCCATGGAAGGACCCAACTGTCAACTACGACCTACACAACTGGCCCGAGGACGATGATGTTCGTAACGGCGCCGCTCCCGATAACTTCATTCACATGGATGCCATGGCCTTCGGCATGGGCAGCTGTTGTCTGCAGATTACCTTCCAGGCCAAGAACATCACCGAGGGCAGGAAGATGTACGACCAGCTGAGCCCTCTAGGCCCTATCCTACTTGCGCTCACTGCGGCGACGCCAGTGTACAAGGGCTTCCTTGCCGATACCGATGTCAGGTGGAACCAAATCAGCAGGGCTGTGGACGACCGCACGCCTGAGGAGCTCGGGGAGAAGGTAGGAATACCACTATTTCAAGGCTTGATTCGATGCTGACCATTCTATAGCCTCTGAAGAACGACAGGTGGCGGATCCCCAAGTCGCGTTATGCTTCGAACTCAACTTATATCTCTACCGATTCGCGGTTGCGACCTGAGTACATGGATCCTAACCTCGTTATCGACCCCGAGATCAAGCAGCAGTTGCTCGACGGTGGCATGGACGACCGTTTGGCTACCCACTTTGCCCATCTCTTCATCCGTGATCCTATCGTCATCTTTAACGAAGATCTCCAGGAGCTCGACCTGACCAAGACGGATCACTTCGAGAACATCCAGAGTACTAACTGGCAGCACATGCGCTTCAAGCCGCCTCCGGCCGACAACAGCATCGGCTGGCGTGTGGAGTTCCGGCCGATGGAGATTCAGATCACCGACTTTGAAAATGCCGCCTTCTCCGTCTTCATCGTTCTCATTACCCGTGCCATCCTCAGCTTCGACCTCAACTTCTACATCCCCATCGTCAAGGTGGACGAGAACATGGAGACCGCGCACGCCCGCAACGCCAACCTCGAGAAGAAGTTCTGGTTCCGCAAGAATCCATTCCCTGTCCGCACCACCCGCAGGGGCGGCAGCGCCTCCAGATCGGCTTCCGGCGCCAGCACACCCAACGGCGGACCAAGCAGACCCGCCACCCCGCCCCTGGGCCCTGTGGAGGACGAGTACAGACTCATGAGCGTCAACGAAGTCATCAACGGCACAGCGTACGCCAAGGCGACTTCCAAGGAGGTGACGGAGGATGCCGAGGAGGGTGAAGAGTTCCCCGGCCTCATCCCCTTGGTGGAAAGCTACCTCGACAGCGTCAACATGGACGTCGCTACCCGCTGCGGACTCGCCCGCTACCTCGATCTCATCCGCAAGCGCGCGAGCGGAGAGCTCTGGACGGCGGCCAAGTGGATCCGTGAGTTCATCGCGAAGCACCCCGGGTACAAGAAGGACAGTGTGGTCTCGGAGGAGATCACCAAGGATCTTGTCGGCGCAGTTATCCAGATCGGCGAGAGGGAGAAGCGCGGGTTGGGCATCGATGATTTGATCGGCCAGGTGCCGGATCTGGAGAAGTTGTTTGGCGGGTTCCTCAAGGGCAAGAGCCCTTGCGGTGGGGGCCAGGCAGCCTTGGAGCAGGAGTTGAAGGATGACGACGCCAAGGTGAACGGTGTGAAGAGGAAGTTCAATGAGGAAGAGTAGGGTGGACTATACTCTGGGGCTTTCTTGTGTTTTATGACGTGATTGGGGAGAGGCCAAAAGTCTTGTTTGGAAAATAATAGGATAGGAGTCATGGTGGAAGCGGTAGCATGCTAAAAGCCTAGGCAAGGAGCTGGAATGTGAGGGGAGGGTGGACGTTTGTGTTCTTTTGCATCATCGTTAGACTGCATTGCCTTGGATACGCTACGCACGATCTTTGTATGGTATTCTTTTTTTGGCTCATCATTCAAGTGGAGACTTTATTAGAACGGTGTGCATCTCTTGTTTTGTCTACGTGACTTCTACGCACCTGCCGAAATTTGAGAAGACCACTTCTTTATTTTGTATATGCAATTGGCATACGACTACGATGAGAAATTTCCAACGGGTTGCTAGCATCTCCCCTACCCTTATAAGTTGATGCGTAGACGTTGATCTCCAACGAAAACAGCCCGATTAGCTCAGCTGGTTAGAGCGTCGTACTAATATCAGACTCCTGATATCAAGTCAATGCGAAGGTCAACAGTTCAATCCTGTTATTGGGCATATCTTTTTCCACTTTTTGACCTTTTCCTTTTTTATCCTCCCTCCTTATTCTACTTTCAATATCAAACAAGCCTTGTGACATTCATCAAGATATGCGATGCGTTTGCTTTAGGTTCGACTGTGTTAAACAGCTGTTCTTCTTATCGATAAGATCTAGCTCACACCTACAACATGACTTCCACCAACTTTCTTGACCACGCAAACTCTTCTTTTTCGTCATGTTCTGCACACCACCGCCAAGCTACTCACATATCAATCGCTATCCCTGTTCATATAAAAACATAGCCAACATGTTTCGACAGGGAAAATCTAGATGACAGGGACAGCATACTTGAAGGATAAGGTTGCATCGGGCCTCGTGGTTCTGAAACACGACTGGAGCTCCTTGCGGATATCATCCGAACGTCAACCCAATCCTCTGTCGACTTCCCCGCGCCGCATAAACTTGACCCCTACAACATCCCAACAACCATCACACCAGACAACATGATTCGCTTTGAACTGGAAATGGGCTGCGCCGTGATTCCGCCTCGATGGAATTCAATTTCTAGGTCCTCTTCAGAACGACATGAACCAGACAAAAGGCAGAGCGTGTTCAGTCATCTTCCACAGCTCGGTCGAAGGGTCAACATGGCGGAGTGATGATGGAGCCACCACAAGATCATGAAGGATGAGGCTGACATCATGGCAAAAGAAGCTTGCGATAAGCCAGCCCTTTCTTCATCATTCGCCCCGTTTGAACCATGATACACCGCCGAAAACTTACATGGAGCATGGCCGATTGGCCGCGCCAGGACCCAGACCCGGCACTGCAGAAGCATAAAAGAAGTCCTATTATAGAGTCATCCTGGCAACCGCAGCCTTGACCGTCCAACAAGACATCGCCAGCATGGGAACTCTCACTCAGCCAAGACGGTTCTCTCGTCACCTTGTGTGCTTGACCTACCATCGTGCGAGAAGCGATCCTACTGTTAATGCCTGCCTTACCGTGCATCTCGACGACACCCAGTCAAGGCCTGATACAAGACTCATACATACCTACTACCACTGACCCTTCCCACCCTTTTTTGGTTCTTTATCCTTGTTGCCCATCATGATGGCTAGAGCCCTCGTTCTCCTCGTTTCAGGTATCCTCCCAGCAAACCAACCAACGATTCACGCGCGCCTTATGACCAGTGTCATACCGTGTCACTCTTCCTCCTCGAGGCTCTTCATCGCATCATCATCATAGTGATCACCTTTCACTCGTTCGTTGAGCCTCAGTGCCTCTTACATTCGTTTATGTTTATTCAGCGTTGCTAAAAAAGCAACGCAACCAGCAGCACATCCTCCAAAATGGAGAGCATAATGGAGGGAACCGCCCCCTCCACTTCATCCCAACGAGTCATCCAAAACCAGCGCTCCTTCATCCAAGAACGCCGCCGCCGCCGGTCGCTAATCCAATGGCCCTTCCAATCCATAGCCACCGAAACCAGCAGCTTATTCTCCTTCACTCTTTCCGGCCGACCGCCCACACGAGCGACAAGAGCGACCAGGACAACCAGAACAGGGACCGTCTCATCCGCTGGAGGCGGCGGCGGACCAGAGCGCCCCCCCTTTGCCCGCCGAGCGACTTGGGACCCGAGACGGATACGGGAGGAAGACGTGGAGTCGGTCAACCAGGACCTTATCCCCGATTATGTCATCAACTATCTGCGCGGCGAGACCCCCGAGATGGTGGCGAGGAGGAAGAGGAATGGGGGGAAGCTGGGTGAGAGGGCGGTGGATATGACGCATCAGCATCGGCCACATGAGTCGAGGGCCGGGATTCTTGATGGACTTTCGGAGACAAGCAGCGAGAGGTTGGGATTCTGGAGAGAGGACGGAGGAGTGGCCGGCGGAGATGAGGAGAGGAGGTATATACTCCCTGGGACAGGGTCACGGTGGAAGAGGTGGAGTGGTGCGGTGACGGGAGGAAGCGGAAGTAGGAGGTGGAGGAGGTGGACGGCCGGGTGGAGGGCAGGCGTTGGATTGAACGCTTTCCTTGCAGGCGTGATTTTGCTGGTAGGGGTCATTTGCTTGGTGATACTGGCCGCGTGGAAGGGGAAAGATGTCTTCAAGGGGAGGATCGTTATTTACAAAGGTTCATGCTCGACGATTTCGGCGATCGATTGGGGGTTACACGCTGTCATCAACATTCTAGGGGTGGTGTGGTTGGCTGGGGCAAACTATACGTTCCAAGTACTGAGCAGTCCTACGAGGGAGGAGATTACGGCGGCACATGGGAAAAAGAAATGGTTGGATATTGGGATACCATCGTTTCGAAATCTGGGATATGTCGCGAAGAACAGAAGTCTCTTGGCCGTTGTCGTTCTTCTGGCGGCCATCTTCACGCAAGTAATGTGAGTGTGTGCTTTTTGCGTTCAGGCGTTTTGTAATACTAATCACAGTCTCAGTTCTAATTCCATAATCTTTACATCCGGACCCGCCCCAGCAACCCGAACAACCGACAACACTCCCCAACCAACCTGCCAGCTCAACGTCTACGGCTCACTCCTCGGCATCACCGTCCTCCTCAACCTCATCACCATCTTCTCCCTCACCTCCGTCCTCATCTTCCTCAAACGACCAACCTTCACCCCCCTCGTCACCCTAGGAGACGCCATCACCTCCTTTCTCAGCGATCCCGACCCCATCACTCGCGGCGCTTGCCTCCTTTCCAAAGACAACGTCAGAAAAGGGAACTGGGCCTCCGGAGCGAGTCAACCCAAGCACTGGGTACCTAAACGACACTACTGGTTCCACACCCCTTCTCTACCGCGCTGGATCATCACGGGGTTAGTATGGGCAGTCTGCGCTGGAGCTACAGCTGCCTGCTTAGCGTTTTCCGTCATGCATGAAAATGGTCTTTCACCGTTTGGCAATAACCCCTTGACATCCCCAAACTCTTTATCAGAATCAAACCCGCCACTCATCCCTCTCAACCAACCAACAGCATCAACCACTCTTCCGGCATGGGCAGCAACCATCCTCTCCTCTCTCCCACACCTCCTCCTTTCAGCGCTTTACCTCGCTCTCAACCCGCTTTTAACGACTTACTTCCTCTCGCACGAATCCTCCCTCTTTTATTCCCACCACCAGGGCGGCAACCACGGCCCCGACTCTAATGTAAAACCGCCACCACAACCACTGCGCGTATCCTCCTCCGCCCTCGACATCGACCCCGACAGCTCGCAAACGACTTCTCTCTACCTTACCCTCCCCCGTCCCGTCTCTTGGTTTTTATTGGGTGTCTTTTCAGCTATGGGGTTTGTTATGAGTCAGAGTTTTGGGGGGTTGCACGTTACAACCTCATCATCAGAAGCGACAGATGCAGTAGCAGGAGAGGAAGTGGAAACAGAGGAAGTAACAGCCCTCTTCACAAGTGGCGTAGCCCTAACTACTCTCCTCGCCCTCCTGGTTCTTTTGTTGGGATTCACCTTGGCGCTGGGGTTTAGGACATCCTCTCCCAAATTCTCTACCTCATCAACTACTACTACTCCTAGTAGCAAACTCACTCCTGCGTCTGGAGAAACCTTGGGAAATGATGAGAAAATTGTCCTCGGAAACCCAATGGCTTTACCGGGAGGGAGTTGTAGCGCCGTCATTAGCGCTCGGTGCCATTTTGTCCCTAGGGGTAGTGAGGAGAAGGGCAAGGGAAGGCGGCGGAGTGTTGGGTTTAGTGATGCTATTGATGCTGCTGATGCTGCTGCTGTGGATACTACGGAGATTTGGAAGAGGCCGTTGGTGTGGGGAGTGGTAGGGGAAGGAGCAGGTCAGAATGAAGAAGCGGCGGCGGGGGTCGGCATTGGACATTGTGGGTTTACTGTGGTTGGGAAGGCGCGAATGGTTACGGAGGGGAGGGCTTATGCTTGATACCACGATTGAATGAATTCTTTTTGGAGCCTTTGTTTGCTTTCTTAATGGTTGTTCTTGTGGCTTTTTGCAATATGTTTTTGGTTTTGGTCAGATACCCACAAATCCCCAGACTGGACCAAGGGGTTTTGTTTAGCTGTTTACTAGTCAACACAAAATGAAGATCACCTTGTTGTCGATATAGCTTTAACTAAGCGTTTCCAACCCACGAATTCATGGTGAAGTTATCACAAGTGACTCGGAAAGGGGTTAGAACGAAGTTGACACAAGGCACAAATCTTCATAAAATCCGGGTAATATTACCGTCGGTTTTGGTATCAAAACGGTACGTACTAACCTCTTTTCCATCTCTTTTTTCCTCCCAATCTAGCACAGTCCCACCGACTCTTTCATACTTCTTTCCAGTACCTGCCATGCCGCCCATGATTTGTACCGCTCCGTCTAAGGGGCAGACCAGGCGCACTGTGGAAGCCTGCATGCATGCATGACAGTCCCGTGAGTAAAAAGGACCCTGAGACAATATGGAGAGAAGTCAGTATCCTGCAGGAAGAAGCAAGGCCCTGAATAGAAACCAGTTAGTTACCACCGCTGTGGACGGGGCACATGGTAAGGGTCACGAGAAGGATGGCGCTGTGAAGCTGACATGACGTTCTCGGTAGCTGGAGATGCTTCCAGATGCAGAGAGGCAGAGACGGATATGGCTTGGGTAACAATAACACGCGGCAGCCACCGCCAAAGGAGCAACCAGTTCATTAATCGATCGTGCCTCGTGGGTGCCAGGATTCGGATATCTTTGGAAGGGCCCTCCAGAAAGACGGGTCAGATGAGGTAACTGGCCGTCTCCCTTAGTCCACATTTTCCCGCCTTCGGCCGGTAGGTCGACTCCATATCATGCCATGCTGGCGGGTATTGTATATCTCGGACAGAGCTGACGAGGTGCTGAGGAGGTTGAGGTTGAGACGTGGCACCTCGCCTAGGAAACGATGGCGCTCTCAGCTCCCCATCTTGGCAACGCCATTGGAGCGATGGTCCGTATTAGGTATGCGAGATGAGATCCTGTGTTCAGGGTCCTTTCAGACCTTCCACTCCGTTCCCGGCGGCCAGCTCCTCTAAGCCCCGTTGTCTTTCATCTAGAAAACTGAGATCCAAGGAAAAGTTAGCGCGGGGACGATCTCATCTTAACGCACAGAAAACATGGCATTCTGGGTTTTCATGGTGATGCAAGTTCCTTACGGGATGTAGCATAACTCTGCTTTGTTGAGTGAAGAACAGGGCTCATAAATGTGGCCGAGCCGCCATCTGTCTTGGAACCGGCCGATACCCCTTCCGCTTTGTTGGGAAATCGGAGGAACATTGGCTGTGCTATGCATATTGAGTGCGAAGCTATGTAAGGATTCTTCTGAGTCGAAGGCTCGGAGTGATAGATTGGGTGTCTCGATCCGATGTTAGACATGAGGCAAAACGAACCATAGGAAACTATGTCCGAAGCGCACTCCGTTCTCTGCGATTATGAGAACAGATACCACACCCTACTTTTTGGTTGTCGATCTATGTGTGACTGACAGCCGCCGGGACGTTGTCGGCCTCGCTGGAAATCCTTACCCCTTTACAAGCACACCATGAGCAGCTCACCCAGTATGAGTTGACAAGTGGCTTAACAGATCTGGATGGGCCTACCCGCAAGTCCCACGTGCGATCGGAGTATAGGCCAGACTTGGACAATATTGCTTTCGGTAGATGCACGCACATGGCGAGCGCTAGGAGGAGACCGAAGAGCATCGGTGTCGAATACGGAAAAGCCACGGAAGAAGAGTGTGAGACGTCCGGATCGAGCCGAGCACATGGCCCCCCTGGCGATCAAGAGCCGCCCTTTCTGCCGTCACCTCCAATCGTAGAGACCCAGGAAGGGAATATTGAAGATGACCATAGTGGATACTGCACTTCCGCTGGGGATTGCAAGGTTGATGGCTCAAATGAATCAGCAAGCAGGGTCCTGTCAACGCTGCCCGGTGAGACATGACAGAGCTTCTGCCATGTTTCTTGTTGACACCGGTTGGTTGGGGCCGAGCTTTTGAGTCAGTCGATCTGGATCCTGACCCGATCGTGCTTTTTGTTGATTTTGTCATTGATCGGCAAGCTAAGTGTACACACAGCTCGAAGCCGACGTTTTCATCAACAACAGTTTTGCATAAGAGCTTCAACGATTCTGGCCCAATCGTACAACGAGATGTTCTGAAGCGGCAAAATGTGGAATGATCGGATTATTTGGAGTGCATGGCAGATATAGACAAATGTCAGGCACGTCGTCGATGACAGCGAAGCGGTGTAGCATAGCGCTCGCATCCATCGTCGGTCAAAAGGACCCCTAAGGTCTGTCAGTCTTGGCTTGTACGCAGTTTGCGCGTTGAATCATTGGCAAGAAGCCAACCTTGAGATGAACAGCGTGTCTTGGACCCGAACCGACGACTGAGAATGGGTAAAACCTTCCCCTTACCTCTACTCCGGAGCGACTGCCCCTGAGTCGTGAATGTCTCGGTCAAAGACTGGTTGGATAATGTTCCTTGGTGTGGTCGACGGAGGCTCATGGAGTTCAGGTCGGCCGATTGGCAAAGACACAGACCGGACACCCACGGCAATCTTCCTTCTTCGGCATGAATCTAGAAGGATTTGAGAAAACGAAGAGGGTTGACGGCCGCAGCAGGTTGCAGCCAGGTTGCAGCGGCTGAAACCAGTTCGGGAACCGACTCGCCAGCCGCCATATGTAAGTGAAAAGTGTCATCATGGTCTGCCGGGTGAGAGAGAGAGTGAGAGAAGGGACTGAGAAAATGGGAGTGCATTATACCGGCAGGAGGCCATGGTGATCTATCGTTGGTGGCCCTGCTCTGCCCTGCCCTGCCCTAATACGTCATAGCAGACTTTGTGTTGTTATCAGAGGTTGTTGCCTCATACGCGGAGAAAGTTCCGGAGTCGTTCCTACTTTCCACTTTACATTGAGATACTCGCGATATGGCTACGAGCATGGAAGGAAGGTGCGTTGCTCCATTCACGATTAACTCTCCGTCTCTCCTGACACTGCTCAGGTTTTGTTCCGTCCCTCCGATCTCCCAAGTTGGTCGAGTGTCAACAACGAGAACAACTGTCTCAACTCCACGAGCGATGGCCATTCACACCATACGCCATGGCAATTATTTGCTATCCTGTCATCTTCCATTGCCATGCCCCAACACAACGCCCATCACGAAATTAATGCTAGCACTGCTGGATGGTTGCTGGTGATGGACGGGAGTGATGGGTGATAATGCACCTACCCGTCTGCACACACCAGTGCTCGACTAGAGCCAAGCTGGGCTCGAGCCGAGCCGAGTTAAAGAGTTGACTGGCGAGTCAAGCCGACCTCGATTTTATACGAGTTGGGGGTCCAGATTGGCTCGGCTCGGCTTGTCGGCTTGTGTAATTTATATGTAAGATTTTTCCTCGCATATATACCCGGTCTTTTGTGCTGGATTTTACTGCAAAATAACCGGATTTGTATACATATAAAAAAAAATCGTACTTTTTGTCATGCGGCCGCACGTCAGAATGAGCAAAATCTCGTATCGCCAAATATTAGGCGTAGTATTGAGGTAATTTGGCGCCAAAAGTAGAGGTATAGGGGCAGTCGATAGCGCTCTTTACCCCTATCTCTCCCCTTATTTCCCCCCTTATATCGAGTATATCGTATATTTAAAGAATTGGGTGTAAAACGAGGGGTTCTGTATGTAGACTACGATATTCAGTATTTAGATAAATCCCCGGAACAATACATAATCCGATACGAGCCGTTGAGAGCTGACTCGAGCCGAGCTGAAACCGAGCCAAGCCAGCCTTATATAGGGACGAGTCGAGCCGAGTCGAAGGTCCAGCTCGGCTCGGCTTGGCTAATGTCGAGCACTGGCACACACTCGAAGGAGGGGGCCGCTTTCGGGGGCGGGGAATCAACGCTGCTGCCAGTCAGATGTCTTCTTTGCTTTGGTTCTGTTTATTTTTTCCTTCCTTTCTTTTTCCCCCCTCACAGAGGTCATGACCGTTTGGCTGGTCTTCAACCCGTGTGCCTCTTTTTGTTAACCATCACATGTAAGCTCACTTTCAGGTTTGTTTCCATTCCCAAGCCACCACCTATCACCACTCACAGCTAATGCTTCCCGGTGCCGGCGCCGGCTCCCGATCCTTCGGTGTCACTGCTCTCTCATGTCAGACAATGGGGTCGAGATCCCGAGTGCACGCATACGAACCGGACAAGTTTACTGGCTCTCGTCAACCCTCGATGCCGGGCCGGTGCAAGTCACATCGGGCTGTGAGCAGGCATGCAAGCTGAGGTGTGTTTGTCGCCTTACCATATGCCAGGTGCCCTCCTCCCGTCCCGTCTGTCCCGCTTATCCCGCCTGTCCCGCCTATAAGCAGCCGAAGACGAACAGGTGGCCAAAGACATCCAGTCCATCTATCGCTCCCGCACATCCCGCCATCCCTCGATCGGCAACTGGCTGCGGTGGTGTGTTGCGATGGAGTACCTGCATCCTATTGTTTGTTCTCGGCAGGTGGGGGTATCTTATTGGAAGACTCAAGAGGTTCAGGTTGCAATGAGTCCAAGAGCCTCACTCGGCTCCGCTAGCCCATTGTCCATCTTCTTGCCTTATCATGCTTGTGTTCTTGTACAATGTACAACGCCCTTCCTGACCTCACCTTTCCTCCGGCTCCTCTTGACAGGTCAACGAACAAAGAAAGTACTCCACAATGTTGAAGTATGATGATCGTTGGCGCTTCCTCCACGTTGCACACAGGATCCAAAATGGGCTTTGGGGGTGGCAATTATCCTTATCGACTGCTTTGTGTCCGTCGTGGACTGGTCGTGGGTAAGGTTGGGAGAGAATATCCAAAGACGATCGACTACTGTACCGACAAACCTCATGGAAGACGGCACCAGGGCCATTAATATTTCGCCCACCTGGGATGAACATTCCTTGTAAGCATCGCCAAACTGTCAAAGTACAGCGGGTGTGCATGAATTATTACTGGACCCCCTCCCTTCCCCTTCAATATCGCGGATAAGGGTCCGGAAGCTTGCCTAGGGGCTCCAATGATGTGTTGTCAAGCGACACTCACATTTTCTCATCGCATCTCTTCCTCGCCATGCAGCCAGGCGACATACAGCACAGTATCCTCCTTCATTCTTCACCCTGCGCAGCGCAGCCACAGCTGGGCGGGAAACCAACCATTGTGCGAGTCTGGGGAAAGTTACATCATCAAGGATGGGAGGTACTCCGGTACATCGCACGCCTACACTTTGTGTGTATACTAAAGCACTGTGTTGTGTTTCACGGTGCGTGCTCTTGTTTCTCAATCCTTCTCGTGCTTTAAGCGTTACAAAGGCGGGTAAGGTACCGAGACAGCGCAAATAGCTTAGGAGGGTACAACGGGATGGATCTTGGATCTCGAAGAGGACGGAGGCCGGCATGAGGAAAGGTGAAATTGGTACGTAGGACAGGCTGAATGCAATTCATTTGTTGGCCAAAACACTTGTTACACTACGCAGTTCCTTACTTATTTCCTTTTGCAATGTACACTCGTGAGTTTCTGAGTGCAGTTGATGTTCACTGCTTGCGGTCTCCCTTTCATATCACCTCTTGTGGACACTGGAGGTTAAAGTTGGAATGGTAAAGCACAATTTAAAACCGAGATATACCATAGGGCAACAGACCTTGAGCGTTTACTATTCACCGACATCCAACGACCATGCCCATAAAATAGTAGGTACCTACCAATCCGCTCACCACCACCAACCAAAACCACACAGTCAGTAGAACACAGTACAAGCGGCAGCCAACCTTAAAAGCTGTGTACCCGTTGATCACAACGCGCGCAGTGGTGTACGGTACGCACAGCACATAAGCCGACCTCAACAACGCATGTCTACCTGACCTGACTTGGCCCTAGACTGGGCTGATCCAACGGGCAAGAAAAAGAAAGGGTTAGGTTGCTGACTGGGGCCAAATAGTGGGGGAAGTAAGTATTTACCTACCGCAGCGGGAATATAGGGAGCGTAACATGCCCTGTGAAATTTACATACGATGGTGCATATTTATTACATAGATATACAATAAGGCATATTGGATTTACAAGCTATATTGGATCTCTAGGCCTTATTAGTCTAAGGGAGGCTCCTAATTAATCAGATTTCTAAGTGCCGGTTCCTAAGCGTTAGGTCGCTAAAATAAGCGCTAAAACCGCTAGTTTAGCGCGGGTAGGTACTAATACGGGTATATAAACTATATTAACGGATAGGAAGCGGCCTATTACGTTTATAGCTATACGTATAGTACCTATATATATTTCATTTAGTAATTTATATTCTATCCGAACCCCGAATCCCAATACTAACCCTAATACCGACCCTAATCCTGCGACCCCAATCCTACAACCCCAATCCCGACCCTAATCTAATACCGCAGCTATAATTATAGTACGGACTACGCTAGCGGTTACGCTTCTAAACCGCGCCCCTATTCTAATACCGCGGTTATACTTCTAATACGGCTATATACTATATACTAAATACCTACACCGTCGTACAACTATATACCGTATATCGGATTAAATACCTACTAAATATATAGTCGTACAATCGTATTTATTTATATACAATTAAAACTATTACTACAATCGTACGTAATACTATTCCGTTTACTATTTATTAATTAAATCAATCGGTCAAATTAAATATAAAATAGAAGAAAAGAAAATAAAATAAAGAAAAGTAGATTATTATTAAATCCTATAAGCGGCTTACTTAATTGGAATTGCAATATATATAAGCCTATAAAACCTATACGATTAATAGAACTTATTAGTAATAAATACGTATAATTAAGAATCGTATCTAATTAAATAGTACGGGTATACAATTAACCGGAATATTTTCCTGTAATCCCGCCCTATATTCCCGTTTAAAATACTAAATTGAAATAAAAGGTTACTAGATACCGATAATTATATGTATATACTCTTAATCTATACGTATATACTCTTAATCCGGCTATACAATTTAGAAATCGGATCGAAAATCTAGTATAATATCGTCATCTACCTATCTTTATATTAATACTGCAATCTATATCTATTTAGAAGTATAAGGCAAAATACTAATACAGGTACGTAGAATAGTGTAAAAATATGCCTATAGAGTATTTTATTAGTAATTAGAAGTATATATATAGTAGAGTACTTACGTTTAGCCCGCTTCCATTATATAATAGTAGTAATATAACTTCTCGCCGACTTATTATAGAATTAATAAGTATTAATATAGAAGTATAGCTTATATTTATAGTAAATAGTGTAGAATATAATTATAACTATTAATTTAGAAATATTACTAATACTATTAATATTAATCGCTATATACGGATGTATATATCGAGTATAAGGGTATATATATCGAGAAATTAATATAGTATATTATAATTGAATATAAAATCTATAGACGAAATACTAGTACTAATAGCTCCTATATAAACATTTATTATATCTAGGCGGACACTATTACTTAGGGTAAATATATTGAAGTAATATCGTTATATTTTTAGGCGAATAAGCTATTGAGGGCGCTAAAACGTCAATACCGGTTATTATTAAAAGGTATATATATCCTAATCGACCTAAATAAAGCCTACTCCAACTATACGAATTATATATAAGTATACTGGGCTTACGGCGTTAATACTAATAATTATAAAGTCGTCCTCTTCTTCTATAATTTCGAAATCTAGTAAAAAGTGTCGTTATTTACTATATTTAATACGGGTAATAATAATAAAAATAAATCGGTTATTCTAATTATTATATTCGATATTATATATAAAAATGTAATCGACGCGGCCAAATCGGGTTCTTCCGCTCCTAGATTTATACTAAATGTAATTGCCCTACTTAAAAGTATATTAGTCGTTTAATGCCCTAGTACGAATTATATATTAATATATTATTAAGGGATATAGTACCGAATATATTAACACTATAATTTAGGAAGTAATAATAATAATATATATTATATATTGCGTCTAGGGAATAATATTGTTATTTTAGGCTATTAATAATCTATCGCACATTATATACGCTATTAAATTAGTACTAATAGTAGACTATAGTGCCTTAATACAATTATTCCAATTAATTAACTATCGATTATATAAATACGCGTTATATTAGATTCCTGCGAAATCAATATAAAAAATTATATCGTTTATATAAGATTTTAACCGATAAAAAGGGTAGTTTTTTAACGATAGTGATCTCAATAGCGCATAGCCCGCTGGCAGTCGAAACAATTTTCAAATATACAAAATCATATATATTTTCGAATAATGTGTATATACTAATGCAATTTCGACATTCGCGTAAGAAATTACGGTTCCGAAGTCTAAAATAGCATTAAAACCGAGTAAATACCCGGTACTATTATTATATTCCTACTCTATATATTATTTTTACTAATATCGGTAATTGCTCGTAAAGGTATATACCTATTTATAAACGTAAATTTGTAGGACTATTAGAAGGCCCTATTCTTTATTAGTAATAGAGAGAATATCGAAGGGGCGCTATACTCGTTCTAGTAGGTTCGTATATATAATTTTTACTATAGTACCGAGGTTTATTCGAAGGTTATACGCCGGGGTAGTCGTTTTCCTTCGTTAACTATATAAATCGCTACCACCTCATTCTCATTAATCTTATTAATAGCGTATAGTAATAAATAGTCTATATTATTATCGTTAATTAATCTTAATCGTTAACTAGCCGAAATTTCGGACCGTTCCTATTCTTCGATAGCCGTCTACTATTCCCTATCCCTATCCTTAATAACGCTATAATCTTCTTATAAAAGAACCTTATTAAATAAGGAAGGGTATTATTATTGCAAATCCTTTATATCGTTCGTTAATTCTAAATTATTATATTTAAATACGTACTATAGAATAAATTATACTGTCTCCCCGAAATTATACTTTATTAATAGCGTCTTTTCGATATTAGAATAATTAATTTCGTAAATTCGTTTCTTAAAATCTCTACTAAATAATTAGTATTATATTCGAGTATATATATTCTTCCTTATTCTTACGTCGCTAATTTATAATTTTAATTGCCTAGGGATTATAGTTACGTGAGGGTACGAAGGTATATTTATTTAGTATTAGGTTGGCTAGTTAGCTAATTGGATCTAGAATCCAAATTCGAAATCGAATTTTAAATTCAATCAAATCGGTCTAATTTACTAAGCTCCCAACCCGCCACATATATAACCCTATTATATACAACCCTAGCATTTAATTTAGATATATTTATATAGATTTTTTCTAATTAAAGTATTAAGGCTAACCGTTAAACTATACTCCTTTATAAAGTCCGGGTAGTATAATGTAATATAGATATTAGGGTAGTAAATCTCCATTATATATATTTGTATCCGTTTCTTCTTATTTACCTCTTTTTTTTTATTACTTATATTAGCTTTTAGGATAAGCGTTGGCGTACCGGTACCCGGAGTCCCTATTAGTAATATATTACTAGTACCTGGGGCTAATACTAATGCCGATGCCGATGCTAATGCCGATACCGATTTAATATTTATTAATACTACGGACCCCGCTCCCCTAAATATTAATTTACGTACTAATATATGCAATTAGTTAAATAAATAGCGTGTATAATAGAGTATTATACCTAATTATTAACGGTCTWACTTTCGTACGTTATACCCTATTAATAAAGTAGTACTTTTCACTACTACAACTATTATTTCGATTATAATTTCGATTAGGTCTAAACCTTCAATTTCTATTTTAATATAGAACCGTATAGTTATATATTCCTATTTAAGCCAATATAATAATATAATTAGAATAATTACTATCTATTTAGTATATTCTAATATAGAGTAATTCTATAAGTATTTAATAAGCGAATATAACTTTTATTAATTAGGTAGAAACGGTTATAATTATAGTCGAATTATATATTAAGCTCTCCTAATAAAATTAAAAATATTATCCTTTAATAGTTAATAAAATAAGTTAATAATACCATTATATTTTAAATAGCCTAAATTAAGGGGGCGATTTATAATAATATCTAATATTAATAATAATTATATTAATATAGGGTAGGGTTCCTTAACGCCCTATTAACGACTATACTATTTAGCCTCGCTTTAATTAATATCTTCTACTATAACCGCTATAGATTATTATATTTTATTAATTTAGTAATAAAACCTTCTATAAATAATAATATTAAAATTAATCTAAATATCTAAATCTTATTCCCTATCGTTTACGCTAATTAATCTACGCTTTATAAAAAATATAAAGTAATATTAATAAAATTTAATAGCGTAAGGACTTTTAAATCTATAATTTTCGGCCTACTATAGTATATCGCCGATATAATATAACGGAAATATATACAAACGGACTTTTTCCGGCCTATTTTCTCCGTATATAATTATTACCATACTTATATCTAACTAAATCATAATTTTAAGTACTTTAATAATATCTTCGAACTTAAATCTATATAGGCCGAATAATAGGGGGAAAATACTACTAGGTCGTACACACTCTTTAATTAATAGATTGGCTAGTATAAAATAGAACCCTATTAATATATAATACGAATTGTGGAATATATTAAATCCGTCGATAAAATTGAAGTATAGGAATAATATAATACGAATATTATTTATACCCTCCCTATTAGGGCGGTCTTAGTCCTATTTATTATAAAACTCCTCTCAGCCCTATTCTTCGAACTCTAATTCAACTCGTAATAGACGTATATAATATATTAATATAATATAGCGCGTATTATTTACTGCAGAGATTCTAATTATATACTGGACTATATAATATATATATTCTTTATCCTATAATTCTTTAAATATAGGTATAATATATTTAGGGAAGGGTATTAATATTTTCTTCAGTCTTCGATTACCAATCTATAATCTAGTAGCAATAAGAATAATACCTGGGTTATTCTACTCTTCGCCGAAATACCAATCAATATATATATCTAATTATATATACACCTTTATCTTGGATATATAGGTCAATATAAATATTAAGACTAATTCCTAATTATTATATACTAATACGAATATAATGCTTTTAAACGCAGTAATTCCCTATCGGTATACCTCTTAAACTTAAAAATATAATTAATCTTTAATATTAATATATAGCCTTTTATAATAGTCAAACCCAATACTATATATATAACTAAAATAACCTTTTTATAATATCTTATTATTTAGAATATCGTTACAAGATAGAAGACAAATATTATCGGTAGAAGTATACCGGTAATAAATCCAATCGTTAGGAAAAATAGCCGGACCCTTAACGTCGCTTTCGAGGATAATATACATAAAATGGCCGGATATAGTACGAACTAATAATAATTATAAATATAATTCGAATAATTCGTATAATATATTAATAAAGTAACCGGGCCTAAAATATACCCTTTTCCCTATATCGGACATTATTATATTCCTAAATACAATAAGTAGGTTAAAGAATATTATTAACTTAATAAATACCGGTAATAATAAAAGGAGTTACAAAGTTTCTAAATCGATATTTATACCTATAAGGTCCCGCTCGGGGGTATTCCGGTTGGAAGTATTTCTAACTCTAGGGGTAACTACGTCTTACTAAGGTTCTAATTAGAAATTAATATTCGTTAACTATTTAAACTTCTCCACCCTTATATACGCTTAATCCGTTACCTTCTATAGGACCCGACCTTCTTTAATATTATTTCCTCTATATTTCTCAACGCAATTTTTTACTCGCTAGGCAAATTTAATAACTTTACCCAATTCCTCATACGCCCGTAATACTTCGATTTTATAATATTCGTCTCCTTTAATACTAATTAATAAAGTAAATATCTTTATAACATTTAACGGAACCTTCGCTACCTATATATTTATTATTAATATTTAATTTCGTATATTCCTCATTAATATTATTAATTATTTAAATAAGGCCAGAACTATTAATAATATTTTACTAAATTTAGAATTATTTCGAATTATTATAAAAACCTCCTATAAGGCGTTATAGTCTTAACGATTTAAACCCGTCAGATCGGTATACGTAACTAACGCCTTTGTTAAAGGGAATATCTAAATCGATTTATCTTATTATACGCTAACGAATATCAATATATTATCTTCGTTGGGCGAATATATAAAAGCTAGACCCTATTCGACTTCTCCTTCGGTACCCGAAATATTTAAATTAATTTCGTCGAACAGCTTATATTCTTCGAGAGGAGCAACCTAAATACAATCTTTATAATTACCAGCGCTTATTACATTTTCGAATAGGATGCTAATACGAGTAGCCTTAGTTAAAGTATCTTTGAGGTTATTATTTCGAAGATTATTAATATCGATAACTATTATAATAAATTAATATTTATTCTATATAAGTAGCTTTAAATTTCCCCGCTTATAATCGTCTTCGTTAAGTTCGCTACCTTCTAATAATAGTAGCGCAGTCGAAGAATTAAAGCTATTATTATCGACCCCGTCGTCGTTATTATTATTAACCCCGCCCCCGAATATTATTCGAATCTTATCGACGTTAAATATTAATATATTTTAGTCAATATTTTTACAGTTGTAGTCGTAGTCGCGGTCGGTTATCTAAATATTACTATTACTATTACTAGTAGTAGGACTATCGATAATATTATTATTATTATCGGCGGAATTATTATTATTTTATTCTAACTAGTTCTAATATAATCTAATTTATATATTCTTAGTCTACTTCTTGCCCGGCGGTCTCGGTTTTCGCGGTATTTTAAATATAGTCGGTGTTACTCCTAATTATGCGGCGTCTAGCGAAATAGTAATATTCTATTTTAAGAGGAGAGTGATAGAGGCGGGGGTTATCGATTAATTTTTAGAAATATAGAGTATAAGTAAAGTTGGTAGGGGAGGTAACTATATCGTCCGAATTTTATTTTTTACTTAGGCGCCCGTTTACTATACTTTTACTATATTTTATTATTTACTTACGTTTTACTATTTACTACAATTACTATTTATTACAACTACTATTTATTGCAATTACTATTTACTACAATTAAAAATTAATTTCGAACCCTATCGAATATATATTCGTTCTATAAATACCGCGTATAAATCTAACTAAATTTCATATATAAATTTTCCTCTTCCTAAAGTCGGGCTCGTTTTAATTACCCTTCTCTGTAAATAGGCAATTAAATAAGCGATCAAGTACGTAAAGTATACGCGCACCTATTTCGATTATACTAAATAATATTGAAGGAAACGACGGTCCTCCTCAATTATTATAGATAGTAGGTAGCATTACTAGTAGAAAGCGTAAACTTCATCGCTATAACGTAAATCCTTGATTATCTATATAGTCATCTATCGAATACGCTAATACGATTTTTATTTATAGGTTCGAGAGGATAACGCACATCCCCTTCAAATATAATAGGTATAACCGTAGTAGATAGAAGTATTACCGGCAACGTCTACGTCTACGTCTACGCTTACGTCGGGATTACGCAAACTCTAACCGGTAATACCTTAAAATCCTCTACCCGTACCCGCGCATTATACTACTAGTAAAGGAGGATTTGTTATAAAAGGTAGGAAGGAAAAGGTAGAGGCGAAGTAAAATTATTCTACTTTAATTTTATAGTTTTTACTTTTAGAAGTACAGTTTATTAATATGAATATAATTAATTAGGATTATAATAGACATATACCCTATTCGATTTTTATTATTCGATTGTAAAAATATTAGTAAAATAGTTAATTATAAATATCGATTTTATTACAATTAGAAGTTAGACCCTAATAAACCTACCGACGAGGAATAAGGCTATATAGAGAATAAAATCGATACTATATAATACAAAATATTATATATATACTATTGTAATAATTTATTATTATTAATTGTTTATAACCTTTACCCGAACGTCGATACTCTTATATTTATATTCTTCGAAATATACGAATATATTAACGAACAATTCGGATATTATAAATATAAATTCTTATATAATAGGATAATCAAATTTATTATAGGTTAGATTAAAAATTATCCGATAGACTTCCGCTTCTATAAATAATATGCCCTACTAAGGGTTTTGAAAGAGGACGGAGAGATTAATAAAGACGCCCTTAAATTCTCTTAAACTAATATTGAATATATTAAGAAGTAGGCGTATAATAAGTTTAATAAGTTATTATATAATTCGCTCTTCGAATACATCGCCCCTATTCTAGATTGGAAAAAGAATTTCGTAGCCGAGAGGAAAAATAAGAAGCTTTGCTTATTTTATCTCAAATTTATTTATATTACTATATTACGCGAAGTGGCCGAAGTTTATATAGACAAATATATAGTAATAGATAATAAAGGCCATTAATTATATTAAATTTATAATAATAGTACTTAATTAATTAACGATAATATCCGTAAAAAATGTAGTAATAAATATAATAAATTTACCGCTTACGTAAACTTAAAGGATATTAAACTCAATTTATTTATTTAGAATAAACCAGCTTTTATATAGGGTGACGTTATCCCCTTCAACCCGATTAAATTTTAAGTAAAATATAGTACTATAAATTCTCTGCCCCTATTACTCTCTAATAGTAATAATAGTTCGTCCTTATCCGATAGGGAGTATACTAATAGGGAGCGTACAGAGCGTACTAATAGTAACGACGCTAATAATTCTAATTTATAAATTACCCCTAGCCTAAAATTAGCCGAAGAATTTATATTTAATTCGGTAAAGAGGAAACTGCCTTCCCCAACCGATAGCGCTAATAAAATATTAAAGACGGCCGAGTTACGTACGCCCGTATTACTGACTCCTAAGCCTTAGTACAAATGATTTGTAATAAATAATGAATAGTTAAAATAATTTGTAATATTTCTAATTAAGATTACCCCTGCGCCCGGTTAAAATATTATAAAGTGGAAGATCGAAGTTGCTAATTACGTATGCAAACTATAAGGTCGTGTCAATTCCTTCGAAGAATTAATATTTAATATTTGTAAAGATTTTAAGATTAAGGAGATATACGTACTGCCCCCCCTTATCCCGGCGACGAATTAACCCGTTAAACTAAAATTAATAATTAAAAAGAAAGTTTCGGAAATTCCTCTCCCTATATATATCGCCAACCTTCTTATCGCTAACCTTCCTATTGTTAACCCTCCTATTGCTAACCCTCTTATCGACGACTACGACTTTTTTAGTATTATAAATCTAGTATTCGATATTAATTAATTAAATCCTATATAGCTGTAACGGGATTTCCGTTATTTCTTTAAGTAGATAAATAAAGTAGTCGAAGCCTTCTCGAAAAAATAGTAAAACGACTTCGATATTTAGTTTAAAGACAACTAACTAAATATTAATAACTTAAAAAAATTCTTAAACAGTCTTTATAAAATTGTCCGTTATATATAATAAATAATTGGCCTATTTCGCCCGTTTAATCCTATTAGACTACCGAAAAATAACTATAAAGAGTATATAAGGTTATTAGAAGCCGATTTCAAAGATTAATTGCTACGCAATATTAGTAAAAGGTTCTTCGATAATTGGGCCAAATTCGAGGTATCGTACGGCCTTAAAAAATTATAATATAATCTGGGATCGAATATATAGTATATAATACTCGTAGATTTATAAAAGCTAGTACAAATAATACTTAATAAAATTAATAACTTTAATAGAGTTATAAATATTAGTATTAACGAGGTAGAGGCTATTAATATTAACAAGGTAGAGGCTATAAGTTTTAATAATATAGAAGCGGAAGTATTAAACGAATTAGACGAAGCCGGCTTTATTATCCCTGAAGTCGTTGTTAATATAGTTATTAAAAATACTAAGCCTATAAATATTAATATTAATGAAGTTAATTAATATAATAATACTATTCGTTAGGAAAAGGAATTCGAAATAAAAGAGTAGGCCGCCCGCAAGAAGTAATTAGATAAGGATACTACTCGTATCGATAAGGAGGAAGCCGATTGTTATAAGAAGGAAGAGGATATATAGAAGGAAATTGAGCGTTAAGCCTTCGTTAAAAAATAAGCGGAGGCTTTTAGGAAGCAATAGTAAGAGGCTTATAAAAAGAAGTAGAAGTAGTAGTAAGATAACGAAGAGGCTACCCTTAAGAAGTAATAATAAGATGACGAAGAAGCTATCTTCAAGAAGTAGCAGTAAGATAACGAAGAGGCTACCCTTAAGAAGTAGTAAAAGGATGATGTATAGAAGGAAGCTGACCGATAAGCCCTCCTTAAGAAGTAATAGGAGGATACCGAGCGCTTAAAGTAGGAAGAAGCTAATCGCCTTAAGAAGCAATAGGAAAATGCTGAACGCTTAAAGTAGGAAGAAGTTAATTGCTTTAAAAAGTAATAGGAGGATGCCGAACGTTTAAAGTAGGAAGAAGCTATTGTATTTAAAAAGTAGTAAAATAATAAAGAGGTTGTTCGTTGTAAAAAGGATAAAGCTAATTATTAAATTGCCGTACTTAAGAAGTAGCAAAACGATAAAGAGGCTGTTCGTTTTAAGAGGGAGGAGGCTATTCGTTAAATTGCCCTTAAGAAGTAGTAAAAAGAAGAGGCTGTATTTAAGAAGTAGTAAGAGGAGGCTGCGTAAAAGGAGGAAGCCGATTATTAAGTTATAAAAATTAAAGAGTCTTCTCTATTATTATTACTACCCGCTAATTCGCCAATCTTCTAGTCGCTAGTTAAAGTTTAATAGTTAGCCTATTGATTTAGTCCTTACAAACCCGCTGCTTCTAATTTGCCGTTAATTGAAGTAACGATTACCGAAGATATTTCTATATTAGTAACCGATAAAGCGCTTAAGAAGTAGACTCTTCGAAAGAAGCCTTTATTTACGGCCGCTATATTTATATTATAGGCCCGTTTAGTTTTAATATTAGTTTAGACTACCCCCTTCGGCTATATTATATCGACGTATTTAATATTGCGTACTATATAAGTTATTACCCTAATTAAGACTACTATTATTATTCTAAACTATATATTTATATAGTCCTAAACCTATTATAACTCTATATTTGCCCCTAATATAATTAATACGCCTACTCTTAATAACGTTAGTAGCGGTATTAGTTTAGTACGTAAAGGTTGTCGCTGTAGACGTAGTAGACTTTTAGAATTTAAGGACTAGCTTCGCAAATATAATGTTTATAATACGGATAATTCTATAATTAATAATAATAGTCCGTTTAAATTTATTACTAAGCAGTTTATTTGCTTCCGCGCTAATTATTATTAATAGTAATAATTACAATATAAGTAATATATCCCGTCGTTAATTATATCTGAATATATTAATAGAGAGAGTAGTTAATATATATTTCTATTCGAAGTATTAATATATAGGTAGGTAGCCCTATCTTAGTAATAGGGGTATAAGAGGTTGGTTGAACTAATCCTCGAACTCTCTCCTTTAGTATTATTAATGTTATTGAGCCCTATATTCTCGAATATTAAACTATACCCTAAGAAAAGCAAAAAAAAACACAGAAAAGAAAAAAAGGATTATCCAATTTATTCCCTTTATTATAGTGCGGTAATATAATATACAGTAATATAATATGTAGATTGAAAGATAATATTATAGTATTAATATATTTCGCGATATTACGTATAGATTGTTTATATACCCCTAATTAACGGTCGCTAAAAGTCTTAGTATAGTATATTATCTTAGTAGTTCGTTGTAGCGTATACGGACCTCTCGCGATAACTGCTATAATTGATCGCTAGACTTATACGTTTTCGTACGTTCAACGACCGACTCCAACAATTATTATAAAAAGGCCCGTACACTCTACGACAAATCGTTAAAACTATATACTATACTTAAGACTTTTAGCGACCGTCTATAGCGCATATAGGATTAAACTCAATTGACCAATCAGGAGCCTCCCTCAGACCAACAAGGCCTAGAGATCCAACATGCCTTGTAAATCCAACATGCCTTGTTTAACTTACAAGGCTTCATAGCCTTACTAAGGCTAAGAAGGCCTATTCCCCGGCAGGTTTTCCCGCTACGGTACCTGACTCCGTATAGAGATTATAGAAGGTAGAACTAAATAAACTCAACATTATACGCTCAAGTGAGAGAAATGGATTTGACTTACATTATGGTTTACTAGTTTCATACTATCAAAAACGCGTTGAGTACACAATACATAATTACCCCTGGTACGTTATCCACCACCCATTGCTCACTCACTTCTCACATTTTCACGAACGCCCGGTGTATACAATCATCAACGCTCACTGTAGAGTGGACGATGTGCTGTCCCTTCAACAAGCCCCCCTGGCTTCCATGTCATCTTCTGATCCCTGAGGTGGTCTCCCGAACGGTCGCCTTTGATCCTCTCTGCCTGTTTCCATACGCCGCAGGTATACCTATTCGTTTTCCATCACTGTGCTGGCTCGGACTCGGTTTGATATAGAGGATGACTCGTCAACAGGACAGCGTATCTCTACAGAACATTACTGAGCGGTTCAACAAGGGATTGAAGGTGTTCGAGTCACACTGAAGTCACATCTTGGATATATCAACAATGAAACGTCGAACAAATTGACAACGACCGTAGTTGGAACTTTCAAAGCGTTCAAGATTTAGTTTACATACCATAACGACGCGATAAAAATCTGCCGCTTAGATCCAATCTTCAACCCAAACCAAACCCAAGCCATTGAGTCCCATGCGCCACCACCAGACCGCCATCCGGGACAGCCACCGAGCCGATTCACCTCGCTTCTCTTTGCGGGCCGAACAACGCATCCCGCATCCTTTTCATCCCTCGGTATGTACATAGAACCTAGATACGCACGAAAAAATCTGAGATAGTGATGGCTATTTGTTGTTTACCATTGTCCCCTTTGTTTGGACCTGCCTGGGGTTTGTTACTCCAAATCGCTCACCGTTCACTCGGTCTTCCCGATGTCAACTMAAAAAAAAAAAAAAAAACTGGTATCAAAAACTCAAATCTTGCATTCCATCGGTCCCCCGGTTTCCTAGTCCCCAGTCCCCGATTTCCTGTCCCAGTCTTCGGCTCCATGTCCCGGTCCCCGACTTCCGGGTACACTACGCTAGGCTGACTGGAAGAAATCGTAAACGTCGATCGATCCCCTTTTATTACATCACTTCATCGCTGTCATCGCTCTCGTGGTTCTAGGTTTGTGACCCCCTGTTGTTTCTAGAATTCCGGGCTTTGTAGCCATGTGGACATCGGTAATGTTTGTACACTACGATGTACAAGAGATCTAGATAGCAAGCATCGTTTTGGGACGTCATTGTCTACCTAGAAGTTCCATGGCATTGGATAGGTCTCTCATAGGGCGAGTTACGAATATCGGTATCAGGAAGATGAAGTAGCAATGGAGACGAGTGACGCTTGATTCTTACGCGCGATAGATAGGTGAAAAGCGGTATGACGTTAATAGGTATAGATAGGCAAGAACTGCTCAGAGGCTTTCTTTTTCTTTTCTCTTCTTTTTCCACAAATAATCAATCCCTTCTTATACTTCCTATCCTATTTTCCATCATTGGCAGACAGGCGATCTTGCGTAGAGGTAGGTAGGTACCTAGCACACTCGTATGTGATACCTCCCTCCACGTCCCTCCATGTCCAGTTCATCCCAGCCGCCACGTACCTCTAAGCTACCTATCCAAGGTATAGAAACCTTGTCTTTTGCCATGCCATGCTATCCCATGTCCAGCCATGCTTTACGCCTTGCAAGCCTTGCAAGCCTCGTCATGACCGTGACCCGTATCGTGTTTGTTGTAGGTAAGTGTGTTTGTTTCGTTTGCTGACGCGCCCGACAAATTTCCCACACGGAAACCTTTCCGCCTTTTCAAAAAAAGTTGCTTTGCCCTCGTATCCAACCCTACCGCTAGATATGCCACATCATCTGATCGCTGATCGCGCTTCGGCATGGTTATGCTTGTTGTAGATCGTGTTCCGGTGCTGTGTGATGGATGCTGCGTTGAAACAGAAAGAAGGCAGCAAATAAAGGCCCAATCGACGCCACAGAAGATACACGCAGAAAAACAATACTGTGTCCGTACGCGTACTGGCAAAGACGCACTCCGAAAAGAATTTGAGGAAAAATATTCAATGTAGAAAAAGTCAGCCAGGTCGTTGTGTTTCGCGACCGCTCTTTCTTCTGAACCCTGATGTACCCAAAATCATGGGGTCCGCCAAGGAAACCGCGTAAAGGAAAACAACATGGCATCTAGCATGGCGCCATGAACTCTCGTGTTTGCTTTACCAGAATAGCGGAACAGATTGGAACTGCAGATGTGTGTATGCAGATAGTGTAACGAGAAATAAGCCGCCCAAGCCTTGTTAGCTTTCTAGCAGCTGCTCTCGTTCAGCCTGAATTTGCGCGAAACATAATCGGTCCTATATACCGGTTCTGGAAAACAGCGGTGGAAAGGGGTATAAAGTATATACAGCTTTTTTCAAGATGTAGAATAAACAAGGGCTTTTGCGTTGATTCATGAACAAAACCACAGATCCCCTCATATGCCCGGACCTTTGCCTTCTTTGTGCTGCGCCTAGAACCGCAACCAGACCAAGCCCAGAACCCCAAAACCAGAACCCCGGGTATAAAAGACAACATAGAACCAAGATAAAGAAGGCTTGCTAAAACAAATTGGAAGATAATCGTGACTCGAATGCGTCTGTACCGTCTGCGCGCTGCAAAGACGGGGCAACTCGAAAAGTAGCTTCGATGTAATCAGCACACATGGTGCCGCTGGCTGCAGTCGAATTTGTCAGGACTGAGGTGGAATGCCCGCGGTAGTCGTATTTTGCTGCCGGATAGTATATCTAGTTTCGATCGTCGGTGGGTTTGGGTCGAATGGATCGCTGTTCCAATTGTCGTTTGCGCTCAAGCTTGGCGTAGTGCAAGCCGCAGGCGTTGCAGAGAGTTCTCGCGCCGTCTGGGCCGCGCCTCCATTCGGGAGTATCGATCCTGTTGCAGCTATGGCACCGTCCAGGAGGAGCCGCACGCTGTATCACAGAAATGTGTAAGCTTCAGGCTCGTTTCCATCTCTTTGCACCAGGCTCCAAAGTTGGGACAAAACAACTTACGCCACGCCTTTTCTTCACTTCGTTAAAGGACGAATGCTTTCCCATGCCGTCACCATACATGGAGACATCGTCGTCCTCAGCTCCGGACTTGCGTCCACCATTCTCTCGGGACCGTTCCGAATTGATCTGGGCGATGAGGTGTCGGAGGTTCTTCAGGTTCTCGACCGCGACAACTGCGCTGTCGATGACAACGGAGATTTCACTTTCGGTTGGTAGCCTTGATGGAAGCGGCTGTCCTTGCTGTTCCCGTGCCGCGGCGCCGTAGCCTTCAGCAAAATGATAAACGGTGCGCCCAGCGTGCGCTATCTGCTTATTCTTCATTATTAGACGTGGAAAAGTGAACGAATTGACTACAGTTTCACACTTACCATGTACATCATCTCCCCATAAGACGACCAGTCCGGTAAGGATCTTTCTGAGGCAGACTTGTATTCGGTACTTCTAGCATGACCATGCCCGTATTCTTGCTCTTCCGGGTACATAGGCGGCCGGTGCTGCGAGTCGTATGGTGAGGGCAGTCCCGGTCCACTATGCCTGGGGGAAACAGGGTAAGCCGACAGCGGTAGTTGGCCAGGAGGAAGACGTCCTGTTTGCGAGTAATGGGGTCCCGCAGGATGTCCTGGAGGATGGTGAGGATATCCGGCACTCAATGGGGAAGCCTCGGCGTGCCTTTGGTCAACCTCCATCTGTTCAAGCTTCACTGGTGGCGAGGGATGCTGATGATGTGTTGGAAATGTATTAAGCGGGGGAGGCGGAGGCGGCCTGCTAGACAATGGAGGTCTTGCGGGGTCGGAGAAGGCGGGTAGAGGGTCAGGGCGGGGGAAGCCCGAGCTAGGATGCAGTGCCCTCGGCGAAGGATGCTTGTCGACATCGTAACTTCGTGGCGGACCAGATGGTGCAAACGGCGAAGGGAGGCTCTGGGTTGGCGGCAGTGAGGTCGGAGCATGTGGGGGGTAGGAGGTCGGCTTGGTACCCGAGATGACTTCTGAAATGGAAGGCAACGACTGTCGGTGAGGGTTCTCCGACTCGTCGGACGTCCGCCGGGAATCGACTGGCGAAATCATGCCGGGAATGCTTGCGGAGGACGAAGGGTGGTAGCCGCCGTGGGAAAATGAGTGCGAGTGGTATTGGGGGCTTGGGTTGATCAAGGTTGCTGTCGCCATGGCTGTGCCTTCTCTGCTGCTTCTGTTGTTGTATGGTCGTGCTGGATCAAAGTGTCCACGAGTGGTGGTGGCAGATGGGATCCCGCTAACAGAAGACAAAATGTTAACCCAATTGCTCGACGATGCAGGACAAAAACTCGAACCGGATTGACATGAGGAGACGCACCTTTGCCTAGCAGCAGAATCGCCCGCTTCCATAGCGGGTCTTAATAGAATAAATGGCGTCGATAACCCAAGCAGAGCACCCCTAACTCAAACTAGCATCTGACTCGAAGAGGCCAGGATAGACGGGATGAAGAGACGCAACAGCTCTATCGGCGGGCGTAAAGGGCGGGACGGACCGGAGAGACAGTCCGTTGGTATCGTCTGCGGGTATACACTCGATAAGGGCACAGTACCTAGTAGACAAAAAGATCGTCCAGTGCGGGTATGTTGGTGAAGAGTTGAGAAAATAAGAAGCTGCTGAATGGACGTGGAGGTGGTGAGATTGCGTGGTGGTGGCTGCCAGACAGAGGTGCACAGGCCGAATCGCAGTGGTGGTGGTGGGTATTCAGTCTGGGCTCTTCAGGTTGGGAGATCTGAGATCTGAGTGGGATCGAGATGGAGTTGGGTGACGAGTGGATAAGAGAGGCCACCCTTCGGTCCGGTCAGGTAACAAGTCTCTTTGTTCTGCTTCCGTCTCTTGTAGGTATTTGCGGGAGGCGATGCAAAGTCGGAAAAACCACCCGGGCTGATGTCTGTCGAGTTAAGATTGGAGATTGGAGATTGGAGACTGCAACGTCCACTGCGACCAGCTGCTGGAATGGCAGGAATGGAGATTGCAGATGGGCTAGATGGGAGGCCAGATGGGAACAAGATGAGGGAGGGGGGACCGATGGGGAGGATTCGGGTTTTTGTCAGTATTTCCGGGCCAGAAGTGACAGCCTGAGTCGTCAGATGTTGGAACCCAAGGGGACGGATGGACATGCAGGTAAGGTGGTGGCGAGCGAACGAGATGTTCTTGTCTTTTTGTGACTTTTTAAGACGGTAGCCGCATGGGGGGGGAGGCCGGGAAGGGGGGGGTCCAGGGGGAATGGGGGACGGGCTGCCAACGGGGGACTGGGGATGGGGGGAACTTGGGACTTGGGACTTGGGACTTGGGAGCGATGGAGCAGGGAGGGTGTAGCGCAGAGCAGGAAGTGGAAGGCGGGCACCAGCAGCTCCCAGCAGGGTTTGTTTGGAGGGAAACACCAATGTGCACCACAGGTCCGGGTGCAAGTGGATTCAGGTGGCCCTACGCTACTCGACGCTACTCGCTGTGGATGCACTGGATGCAACTGGATGCAGCACTCGACTCGCTGCCTCTGCTGGGTCTGGGTTTGCGTCCCGTCCTGCTGCGCTGCGGCCAGTGGATGGCCGGTGGATGACAGATGCTGAGGTGTTGAGGCCGAGGACGCTCCCGTCCGTCGAGGAATCAGGCACCGCTCCTGGCTGCGGTGGGCTGCGATGGGCGGGCCCGGCAACGTTGAGAGGTTGAGCTTCACCTTCCACTTCAGCTGTGGATTTGTGTGGTGGGCCGGCTACCTGTACCTTAGTGGGAAAAGGTGGATTCCACGGGAATGGATCAAGAATCTGGGAATGGATCGTGGAAGGATTCGAGCAAAAGAGCACACACCCCTGCCGCTCTGGTTTCCGCTATAAAAGCTGCTGGACCCTTTGTCTCTCTACTTGGCCTGTTTGGGTCAAGTGCACGAGGTACAGGCGCGAAAGGCGGTACCAAAAGAGTACGTACCTAACCACTTGCCAGGTAACCGTCTCTCTTCTGTTCTGTGTCGTGCCGTGCCTGTGGGAATTGCGAGGGTAGAGAGAGGGAAACGAAATCGAGCCAAGGAAGGCGTGCACTAGGCTTGTGCCGTCCGTCTTCAATGTCGCAGATCGAGCGAATGAACGTGGGACCGTCCCTCCTCTCCTCGGTGGGGAGTTTGGCTGGCTACTAGCGCCAGAAATCCAACTCGATGGGCGATGGCCGAGATGGCCGATGGGTGATGGAGTGATGGACGTGGACCTGATGAGTGATGAAGAACGTTGGGCTTTTTCCACCTTGTTGATGTTTACCCACTCACTTTCTTCTGGTGGCTTTGGCCTTTCTGTACCCCCTTCGCTTCACCTTTTTTCCCTACTTGCCGGCTGGAATGGCCGATGTTTCCGATCCCAGTCAGTGGGAATTGCTATGTTGTCAAGCTTCTTCTGCGCGAACGCCCAGGGCAATTTGTATCTTCCCGATAGTTGGCCAGAGAACCGTTCACGAAGCCTCCAAGAACTACAACTCGTTGCCGGTGACGTCTGTGCTTGCTTGAGAATGACGCGTCGCAATAAGTGAAGTGGACGGTTACAAAAGTCGACTAACGGGTAGACAGGCGAATGGATATCACAATTTGTCTTGATGCCACCGGTGACACCACAAAGACAACAAAAGGGGGACCCGGGTAGGAAAAGGGGGTGAAAAAGGACCAAGCACTTTGAGGAGCGCGCCGTTCAACAAGCGGACGAGGACCGGATCTTGTAATAATCACCTCAGAACAGAACCAGCCAGCCAGCGCCAAACTTGAATCTGAAGGGATCACAAACTCACAAGCACAAGGGCAGCTGGGCAGCTGCAGCACGGCAAGGCAAGAATCTGTGGTTGTGCGGCCTTGTGCTGTGAGAGAGTGTGTTCGGAATGACACAAGAGTCGGAGAAAAAAGGGACTTGCGACAGGGCGGGCGGAAAGCGGCCAAGCATCCTGCTCCAACCCAGCCCATTTCTTACAGAGACCGACCTGACCGACCTGAGCAACGGCACGAGGGGATACAAAAACTCCCGTCTGGTGCATCCAATTCCATCGGCTGGGGGGAGGCATGGTGCATACAATGCGATCCGATACGATCCGATACAACCTCATCGACTTCGTTCCCGGTCCTGCTGCTGGTTGGTGTCTCATACAGTACTTTGAGTACCGTATATTCCCATGTTGTACTTGCACTTATAGGTCGTCGATAGCGCCGCTGCTTGGTGGTCATCCATCCTTCGTCTTTTGATGTTGGTGTCTGTCCCAACCACGTTGACGCTTGAAAGGAGTGCGATATCCTCATGTCTCCCTACCTACCGGTATCCACTCGCTCTAGATGCAATAAAAGGCCAACAAAGTCGACATATCGCCTTTAGTTTGCATGAGAACACCGGATATCAATCAATAAGACCGACGTCGCAGCCGATGGTCCCTTCGATTTTCCCCATGCCCATGCTTCCTGGGGGTGGTGGAATGAACTGATTGATACCTACGACGTCAGTGGTGCTTCTCGGCCGGTCTCAACCAAGGTGCGATCCCGCCAGCCCGCCCACCCGTGATGAAATGTGCGAGATGATATTGGGACTTGGCATTCTGGCAAAGGTAAGGAAGGATGTGAGGACGAGTGGATTTGAATGGAAATACCGACGAGAAGAACAGGTGGAGGGCTGCCAAAGAGGCGTCACCGTCATCTGAAAAGTGACGATCACTCTGGGAAAAAAGCGCAGATACCCAACACGCCCAGCCCAGATTTGATGATGAGATGGTCATTGGGTGAGATTGCCCAGATTGAAGTGGGGGAAGCTGTCCTGGAGCGCGAAACTGAAGCCCAAGGGGGGGTGTTTGGGGTAAGGAGGGGGGTCGCAAGATCTCACTCGAGCCGTCACAATTTTGAGCCCGGCATCGCTAGGAACTGCACTTGTACGGTACCGTACGCGGGTGCTGGGACCTGGTGCCGCGCTTGGGATTCCTGGGATGTATCGACAAGTGTAATGGCGACGGACCAGGCTGCGATCCTGGTAAATGCGGTGAGTGAGGTGAGTTTGCCGTTACAGTACGTACTGGTTTTCAACCATGGCATACACTGTACACGTGTACACGCCTTCTGCTGTGCTCGTACCGTACGAATGCGCTGCAGCGCTTCATGTGCCTCAAGCCTACCCCCGGCCTCAAAAGTTGCAAAAAGGCATCCTCAAGAGCTTCAAATTTACGAGGTATATTACCGGTACGGTATCGTAAGATCGAGTATATCCCCTGCTGCCTCACAGCTTTCATATCGCGGCATCACACATTCGTTTGTCTACATGTGAGCATTCTTTGGCAACTGTCTGGGGCTAATGAGCAGTTCCACTCTCAATGGCAGCAAAAGACACACTTGTCGCGGTGGTCTCAAGACGGGCATTGTGGATGGCTTCGCCGGTCTCAATTGCGTGCCGTGGATGGGTTGGGAGCTTCACAGCGTGAGATACATCCCTTTTTCACTGTGCATCATGCAGATGCTGTGCAGGAACGCGATGCGAATTTGCAAATGGCAGCCCTTGTTAGAGTTTGTGATAATCTGCCAACTGTACCCCTGGCTGTTTGGGTCAGAACGATGACATGCGAAGCCGGTGGCAATTGGCCGTGGGTGAAAGACAGGCTCCAGAAGAGGAAGCCATTGCCAACAACTGTTTTCGAACAACCGAGGTCGCATTCCACATTGGGAAAGAACAGGCCATAAGAACATCGAATAAACACATGTTGTGCCTCATATACAGTACGTCTTCTTACACCTTTTTGTCTCCCGGGACTTGATGGGCACGGTTGCTTCTACCAAACGAGGTCGCCAGTCGATTCGCGGAAAAACACCTGATGACCCGGAGTTTCGCGGCCTTGTCAGTCATGCAATCCGATTCTGACCCTGACCGTTGGGTCGGATGGGAGAATTGACCAACTTGTTTGGGCGTTTCTCCAGTGATATCGGCCTCCCAGGCTGTGACCATAATGTCTAGGGTCATCTGAATGACCAGCCTTTTCCAAACACGGCAGATGAAATGATGATCTTTTAGGTGCGAAAGCCCGAATGACACCGTCTCAAGACCTTTTAATTGGTGACCAGAGCAGCGTCGTAGCATATCTGGTTTTTTATCGGACTGAGAGCGGTGCGAGATTGGACAAATGACTCGTGCCAGATTTCCCGTGATTCTAGAATGTTATCTCCGTTAATCTTTTCTCGAGAGGTGTTGCGCCGAATCGAGATCCAAATATCGCGCTAGCCGGGGCCGGTTTCAAGACAAATCAGATCAATCTCAACTCATATGTGACGAACAGAATCAGCAATCAATCCGAAAAGGTTTTGACGCTGCGGTGAAGTCATGTCGCGTCTCGAGAGGTTTGATTGCTACTGAAACAGTCAAGCACTGGTCAACAACCTGAACAGTTGGGTCAAAGACGGCGATGCCTCCTCACTCACATACTGCGGTACGACATGTACCAAAATTCACGAAGATGTCTTCATCTCACAACTGGATTCCATCACCCCACGTTGCTCACTCCCTGGGTATCCGGTCTTTCACTATCTGTTACGGCGACGGCGACAGGGTTACCCGCGAAAAGGCCAACGTGTGTCGACTATCGGCAGATCATGCACAGCTCCCAACAGTGGAGGTCGCCGACCTGAAGGGGAACAACTAAAGACGGTTCGCGCTAAAACATGGCTATCAGTAGCTGTATGGAAAAATACTACAGAGTGTAGAGGTACCTACTGCACAGGTACAGGGCGTACGGTGGGGGGAATCTCAGTTTATGTCAGATCGATCCATCATCCACCTCGCCGAATCTCCGGGTTGCGCCAAGATGTTCCCACTCAAGCACATGCCGGCAAGTGCGAATCTCTTAAAGCTCTCACAGTCATGAAAGCCCCAGGAAAAGAGGAGGTACCGGTACCGGCACCCAGGTACCACGAGTATCACGGGCAAATTCCGGAGAAGGTATCGCCGTCTGGGCAAACACTCATCATCGCAATAGTCAAGCCTATCCGCTTCCAGCGTCACGGTAACCGTCCGGGTGGAGAGTCAGCCTGAGGTGCCGCTTGAACCTCAGCAGAGGCACATGGAGCACACATCACATCGCACATCGATCTGGCCCGTGCCTCCCAACCGTTCCCACGGCAGAGCAGTGGCAGGGATCGGGGGTCGACGAAGAGCGCAGGGAAGAGCGGGGCCCAGCGCAGCCATTCCTGAGGCCATTCAGTAGCGTATTTATAGCAGGGGTTCCATTGGCCGGATTCCAGATGGCTTGGGCCTCGCTAATCGATAATCGAACGGGGGCACAGTGACAGTGGACGGCCTGCGAGTCTGTGGGCGTGGCTGACATGGGTGCCGGGGTTTGAGCAAAAAGCTCACTCCTATCGAGAAGATGACACACCACAAAAAGGACAGATCCGAGCGGTGTCAAAAGTCGGGCGGGCTGCCGGGATCCAAGAGAAGTAACCCAGCATCTGCGGGCGGGAAACATATACCTAGGTGGCCTTACCAGAAATCTGCTCACCAATGGTGCTCGTCTCGAGGGGTTCCCCGCTCCAGTGTTCAGCCTGTCAATCTCGACCGGTGTCAGAAAGAGAAGCTGATCGTCAAACGAAAAGGAAATGCAAAGTCACTTGGCGGCCACGATCTCCTATCAAGCTTCTCTGACTTTCAATAGCGTATGCACACACGGTCAACAGGTACGTAATATCGTGTCTGCCGCCCATCAGTTCCGACTTGCTGTCTCTTGAAGAGCCAAGATACGTATACGTGCGGTCCCTTCGCCATTCTCGGAGGAAGAGGGCCCGACGCCGGGGCCAGTAAAGCTTCGAGATGGAAGAGAAGCGTATCCGTTGTTTTGAACTGAGCGGTAGTTGCAAGCCAGGGCGTAAATGTTCATCCGTGTTGGAGACGGGCTCGAGTCAAGTTCCTGTCTCCTGTCTCCATCATCAGAGTGTCAAAGTCCACCAAACCCACCCTCATCGGCCTCGCATCGCCCATCATCTTGCAGATCAAAAACGTCGATTTTCTTGTTTGCTTGCCCTGCAGATCTGCCCCTTGGCCGTCCGCAAAGTCGCGGGATGGACAGTGCGATCATCCAAGGACCATGGCGGGTCTGCAAGCCAGTTTCCTGTTTTGTTGCCTGTCTGACGACGGTCATCACCAATGGCGAAATGGTTGCTCAAAAGGGAAAGCCTAGTTTGGTAGGAGTTTGGCGGTCCATACCCCCCTCCCCCAGGGTCGGCGAGTTGCGAGGCTGCCAGACCGGTTTGGACCCGATATTACAATGCGAATCTGCCAAAACCGAGTTAGCAATCTTCTAGCGTTTCCTTTCTGGCAGCCTCCTGGGGTTCAACATGTAACGTCCCGGACATCTGCGCCGCGACCACCACGGTCACCACCGGCACCAACAACACGGCCAGTGGTTTCACTGAAAGATTGGAACCATGACCGCAGCTAGGACGTGCTGGAGCCACTATTGGCAGATTGGCCGCCGGGATCGCTTGCCGGAAAGCATGGCATTGCAGCGTTGCAGTCAATTTTGCCCCTATCAAGGTAGCAAGATCATGATCGGATTCAATATTTCAGACCGACCTTTTAGACACGGGCTGGGCAATTGTCGAGATGGACCGCGATTGATCTGCTTTTGGGTCCGATTGCCGCTGCGAAAAATGGCTAGATTGATGTTAGCTCCAAAATGGAAAATGAGTGACGGCACAGACTCCACCATCAGCCATTTCATCCACAGATACATTACATGCTACGGCAGGCGCGGTATCCGTACATATTACATACGTATTTCTGCTCTCAAGCTGTAACGGACGTACGTACCGAACCCGTGTATTGAACCGGGATCTTACATCAGCAACGACCGATCCAAATATCACGACTCCTTCATTGGGCCAAGCGCTGTCTCGTCTATCTCGCCGTTACATTTGGTTGGGACGGTTCTCTTATTCTTTCTGGTTGATCCATCGCCTACCTCCAATCCCGTCCTTGAGGCAAGTACGCTTGGTACGCTAAAACACTCGGGAAGATTCTGGATAGCCAATTTCAACTCTCGAACGGCCATGATCAGCCGCGGGCCTCAAGGCAACCATCAAACCCCACTCCGACGAAGACCCAAGACAAGCCAACGGCGAAAGTGGAAGTGACGAGGCGCGGAGTTGGGAAACCGTTCCTGGCAATCTGATTTGGCGCAAATCATGGAAGTGGAATGGAGGCATTACGAAATCTGCACCTGCCTTGCTGCAACCGTCGTAGCTTCCATATGAAGTTCGCTTTGCGGAGTCGACGGCCTTTGACCTTTCCATAAGCGCTTCTTTCGGAGTGGTATCAGTGACGCGTCAATACCTTTCACAAGGGGCAGGAGCTGACCCGGGCTAGATTTACACAGTAGGCAACTTTTAGGGCAAGTGGAAGGCAGGGCAGATTCAAATTGGGATTCAACGCATGGTGTGAAGGAGCTCCACAGCGAAATCGAACGAAACTAGCTACAGGTAGGTAACAAGAGGAAGTCCAGTTCCCACTCCCCGGCCGTCGTGAGTCTGGCATCTTCACCTCACCGTCTCTTCACCACTGCAACAACGCTAATGCGAACTGCTCCTACGGGCTGCAACCTTGGGATCTTGGATGTATCATTGCTTCCTGATCGAGATGGAGGGATCTTGTGCTTGTTGACAGGATCATCGAGATCACGAGGCTTGCGGGCTTGCGGCTCAGTTTTCGAAGGACCAGGCGACTACACAGTAGCTACAACACCAATTTCAACTCGGACGATCACTGCACCCACTCAGCGAATGGATCACAAAGTTCACGGCGCTATCTAAAAGAGATCCCGATAAGCCTGCCTGCCAGCCAGCCAGCCGGGGCGATGACAACCGAGGCCCCATCTACTTTGAATGGTAAGCACCTATTTTCCTTGGCATCTCGACAGAGATATGGGTATGACAACATCGGGTCACAAACCAGAACAATATTGGTGTGGTTCGCTGACAGGCCATTAAATGACGCTATTCCAGAGCCATGCCACCACATTGGGTGCCGTGCCCCTTTGGGTCATCGAATCGATGGGTCCCCAGCCCCCCACCTCTCCGGCGCTCCCAGAAATCGCAGGTGTCAGATTCCCGAGATGGACGCTAATCCATTAATTGCACGTGGAGACCCGAATCCTCCCATCAGTCAGCGATGACGAGAAGCCCAGTCGCATTCTAGAAGCTTGGGCGGTAGGCAAGAAAAAGCAAAAAGAAACGAAACCCAGAAAAAAAAAAAAAAAAAACATGGGACCATACAAACGCTTTCAGCACCGCTACTGAAGAGTCGAGAACTCCTTGTCGACAGCCAAGCCTGAACAGAACAAACCGTCGCTTCTGGAGAATAGACGCCGGCTCAAAAGAACAAAGTCCACCAGGGTCCAGGGCGCAATCGGTCCACGACGGCGCCGATTTGGTAATTCGATAATGGATGCCAAGGATGCGCACATGGCACATGGGCGAATGGGAACCACGGGATTCGAATCTGGATTATCTGCATCGTACCATTCTTATGAACCCAAAGAAAAGATATCACGCCTACCGGTGTTTTATCTCACAGCCGCGCTCGACGGTCCCAGGGCGAATACGTTCTCACCCACCCCCCACATCTGCATCTTTGGTGCTCTTCGTGCTCGTTCAGCAGGCGCCACCGAAGCGGCAGCCTACCATGGGGTATGCTTACAGGCTCGGGTTCGTCTTCTAGCCGGATGTACCCTATCAAACCAACAAATCCCGAGCGCGTGTCCAGGTTGCTTGTCAGATTCAGCTTGCCAGAAGCTGTGAGCTTCTGCCTCAAAGCCTCTGGCTCATTCGCCTCGAGGCTTACCTATAACCATCTGTCAGGTGTCATGGTCCGAAAAGCCGACAGCCACGGTTTCGTGCTCATTCCATTCTTGATCCAGCACACAGTGAGATCGTCGATAAGGTACTGCGCACAATAACCGTTATTACGCTCATCCCGCTAACCTCCGCTACCCTACCCAGCCCGGTCCATGATCCCATGACCCACCCGTCCCAAATCTTGTTGCGCTACCGACGCGCGGAGAGCTTCCGGACCCAAGGAAATTCACAGACGAGGGAGCGAACAAATCGAGCCCACGGCGTGGGACCGGACCCTTCGATCTAAATGAAGGTCTCCGAGCCCGGTCACATTACTGCTACGCTATGCATACTAGACCGCGCTTAGGCTGGATTTCAAGTACTGCTTGGGTAATGGGGTGGCCTGTTATCTCGGCGACTGCTTCTGACATGCCCATCCCCGAGGTTTATCGTCATCACCACTTTTGGCGAAGGAAATTCAACACGGGCGCATAATCTTGGCATTGGCAGAACAAGGGCAAGCTACGACGTACAGATGCTGATCAAGGCAACCGAGTCCCAATTGTTTGGTACGGCAACATTGTCAGGTTAGTCCACGCCTAGAACAAGGACCGACCCATTGCAAGTTCTCTTGGAAACGAGGATGAGTAGCACCCCCGCGTACGTGCTGGCGAACGTCAAAAAAACGAAGAGTCATAGGGCCATCACAACGCCCAGTAATAGCTCCACGTGGTTCCCTCTTGGCGCGGGGAGCTTGTGTTGGTCGAAAGAGGTTCTTTCAACCGATCGCTAAGCCAAAGAAAGAAAAGGGTGGTGGTAAGAAGGGACGATGCGGAGTAGCTTCTCTTTGGGTCAGGCCAAGACCAAGAGAACATCAAACGTTTCCCTTGGCCCCGGGTATTGGCTTCATATCGGCGGCAGACCTATGTTCACAATCCCACTGCGGTCAAGACCTTACCTGAGGAACTGGGGGGGTATCTATGACAGCCACGACAGGCATGATGGATTATACGGAAGACACGATTCTGATGCCTGAGGGCTATCATGTTTTCAAGCAGTCTCGACATGCCCGTCACATCAATCGTGGTAACTTGCGCTCGCAGGAGGAATTCACCTTGTCCCACTCATTCACCACTGAGATCTCAAAGCACCGTGTTAAAACCGCCACAAAGCCTGCGAGTTTGGTGTCTCGTAGGTTGGGGGTACCTCGGAGAACAAAAGGAAACGATAATCTGTCTGTACCATGACATGTGGCATGATCTATATCAGCTACGACCAAACACATCCGGTGGCAATCAGCACAGATATACCGAGGACTCACCGGTTTCGATTCTCTCTCACGGCCCAAGGCCCTCCTTGGAGCTCATTTGCTGCGTTGCTGATGCGGCGACTGTATCCAACCTGATACGGTCGCTTGAGAGACCGTTGTGCCGGAATTGTACCTGTTTGGCGCCGGCCCACCAGCTCTTTGGCCATAGCTTTCTGGGGCAATGCCTGGTCGTACATAATACGAGGCGTCGAGATCGTATGTTTCGCGATCTCTTAGCAGTCTTACCCGTCAGCCGACCACGGGAACGGCAAGCACTACCTCAACCGTGCGGAGAAGGGGTTAATGGGCCGAAAATCTCCGATGTGTGAGGCTTCACAAGTTGATATGAGCCGTGTATGTGCTATTGAACACAGGACGTGGAGTGCACGCAGGTTTCATGAGCGATCGTTGTGATAGCCGGCATACAACTCTGTGTCCGATGTCCCTCAGCTCTTCGTCCAACCGCCGTTCGTATCTCATCCTCTCAGCTCCAAGAGCACTTGTACTCTCTTCACTCCTGCGCTCTATGAGGAGCATCAGCATACATTACAGCCCTGGTAATATGGTTTTGTGGTTCGCAGCGCGGCACGTTATGTGAACACAAAGGCTACCACGGAAACACAAGCATAGGGCAGGTTTTAAACCTATACACACCCCTCCTGTTTGGGTTACCCACGTGTAATCTTGGGCATCAGCGTCTCGTTTAAGCCTAAAACTCATCCATATGCGGGCCGGCCGGGGTAGGAAGCTTGTTCACTGTAGAGTGGGAGTTTGTGGCTGTCAGCCAATCCCTCCCTCCCAGGATCTTGTTCCATTCTCCCCCACCGCTCTATTAAAATGGCCCTCTGGTCTCGATCGCCTGATCTCAAGCCATCCAGATCTTCTTCCAACACTGGTCGGGTCGGTTAGATTAAACGCATGAGCGTACAGCCCCTACGTACACAAGGCTATCCGCTGTGTCGTTCACTTGCATATCCATTTCAGGTTATCTCTGAACGTGGAGACGATGCTGGGGACTTTGGACACTTTAAGTTGTGACTCTTGTTCCAGCAAGCCATGGGATATACTACCGCCGAGCTTGTGCATAAGTTGCGATCACTTGCTAGCAATATCTATGTATATTGCCACCCTTGGTCACAACTGTTCAAGAGGGTGAAATCTCCCGTATGACTTGGGTGCGTGGGTTCGATGCGGCACCTTTTGGTTGTTCATCACGGGAAGGCACAAAAGCTCGAGCCAACCAAATCGTGAGCATGACGAGATCAACCCTGCGGTACGACGGGAATGCGAGATCGGGAAGTCGTCTCGACATACGTAGTTCATGCTCTCTCGCGGGAAATTTCTGATTTCTTGAACAACAGCTGCAAATGCCGTGCGATGGAAACTGGCAAGTGACTCTTCGACGGCAGTATCGACTATCGAGCGCTCATTTTCTCACTTTCCCCTTGTCGACATCGAAGCAGGTGTCGCTGCGAAGTACTATGACTTGAGTCCTTGTCCTTTTTTTCCTTTTGCACTTTAAAAGCCGGGATGGCACTTCGGTATTCAGTGGTCAAGTTTCGGCAAACAGCATGACAGCGGTAAATTTGGGGCAGTCACGATAAACGCTGCACACGACTCCGACAAGTAAAACGGCCAGAAGCGTGCTTCGTGGGTGAAGAAAAGAAGGACAAATGCTCTGAGGTCAGTAAGATTATTGGTTAAACTCCGTGACTAACTAGCAGACAACGACTGATCTCTATACGCAACTATAGTTGTACTCGCCGCATGCTGACGTAGTATCATCTTAAAGCTAGTGGTTGGCGGTTGCGTTTGTTGCCGGGTCTTAAGAGTATTATTCGGTTGCCTGGTTTGTAGCCTGTGGTTTCCCCGTGGGTATGTTACAATTTCTTTCCAATAGTTTGATGTCCTGCGTCAGCTACTGCACTTTAAAGGGCCAGGTGAGAGTAATATGTTTGCTCATAATTGACAGGTTTTGAGAACGTCGTGGGCATCCAGACAGACAGCTGCTTCAATTGCCTACGTGTAATGTCTAGGCCACGACGATCACTGCCTGTATGCTCGAAACAAGGGCACAAAACGATAACTCAACATCCCAGAAGGGGGAAGAGGTGAGCATCCCCTTTCTTTTTGATATTTTCCTCCACTTACCTATCAGCCTCACGCACACGGAACCGCTCCCGTTTATATTCCAAATGTTTGTCCTCGTCACTGTCTCGGTCAAGCTGCAAGGCAAGATGTCTGTCAGCAGCACCTCGCATTCAGCGAATAGGGATTCAGCTGCTGCGATTCTATCATACCAGATCTCTTGACCGGTCGTTCACTAACGGCGCTTGAACAGCTCCCATGCAATCGGTTTCACCTACGTAGTAGTGACTATCATGTAAGTGAACATTTCTCAATACACTCCTTCAAGGACTCTCTCCCTCACCATAGGCTGAAGATACGCCTTATCGGCTTGTCGTCCGCCTGGTTTTTAACTGAAAGACAATATCATTTGTCAGCATCATCTTGTGCTTCTGTCCGTTTGAAGATGAGACATTTATCTCATATGCAGAGAGTACAGGTCAGAGGTACATTTCTGTATCTCAGAAGCGAGACAAGCGTGGCAGCTCTCGGAAACAGGAAGATCGCACTTGCAGGAGCGCGGGAAGTGATAAAACTCACCGATGTGCCAACACTCCTTCTCCTGCACATGGCAGCAAGTCGATGTTGCAGCCGTCGTGCAGAAACAATAATCCCGTCACAAAGCAAACAAGATCGTCGAGTTGTCTTCGTTGGTGTCTCAACACTCGCACTCGGCTACTAACTCTATTACACCACTAGTCCCGCGCCACGGCAAGATGAGTGGGAATGGTTGCGCCATTATGAACAAGCAAAGAAAAGAGACCATCAATTCAGATGCGACCAGATGAAGTCAACTTGCCTAGCTTGCTTGCCTATTTTGGTCGAACTCATAGACGAATACGTCCTTGAGGTGACATTGCCAGTGGGTAAATGATGTAAATTTCAGAGATGATCAGGGCTAGGCGGCCTGCTGACCGGTCTGTAAGATCGATCCAAACCGTTGGCCGGACATGGATTACCTTTCTTCTTTCTTTTCTTCTTTTCCTTTTCTCTCTTTTCAGATTACTCTAGGCTGAACCTTTGCTTCTTTTCCCTGGTCATCAACTGGTTTGCTACGCTCTTTGCGGGATCTCTCATTGCGATGGGCAGTTGTCAGACGCCGCATTGACACTTTGGCTTTGCTTTATTGTGTTTCTTTTCTTTTTCAACAGCAGTGACAGCAACGGCATTGCGCAGCACACAGGACACAATCAGCACACACCCACGCAAAGTGCGAAGAGCAAGGGCAATACAAGCCCACCCTAACGTTGAAAGTGACCCATGGACTGCAGCAAGGGAAAAAGACCGACGCCACAGTTTATGCACCGGCATGAAACCCAGTTACATCCTACGAGATCATCAGATTCGGGATCCCGATCGCTACCAGTCGCCAGTGTGCAGCCGGCGGACAGGCGGACATGCGGATGGCGGTGGTCCTCTTCTGTACGCGGACACTGGGGCAGGCATCCCCTTTACCAATCTTTTCTGGTCAAAAGGCACTTTAATGTCACCATCTTGGCAAATGTCTAGCGTTTCGAAATCCGCGGGTGGACGTTACCCTGAGGAGGTGTGTCCAGCGAATGATTCAGAACACTCTACTTGGGAAACCGGCCGAACCGAACTACGACCAAACCCTTGACGCTATCACAAGGTGAACCTCCAGTTTTTAGCTCCAGCTCCCTTGGTAGTTACTACTGGAATGATTGGTGCCAACTCCTACCGGATCATGGTGTGGGATAAAGGTAAGGCAAACAGTCCAGGCCCTCGTCCATCGTTCGACCAGGCGCTTTTTATTGTTACGACTTTTTCCTACAAATCCCAAATCCGCTTACATGCTCCCTTTTTCTCTTCCCATACCTATTGTGAATCTCTACCCCAGACATGACAAGACAATCTTGTCTGCTTGTCTCGGGTAAGACATGCAGCTAGGGGGGGAAGCTAAGACATCAGATCATGTCCCACTGCCTCCGCTCCTTATCTATCACTCGCGTGTCTGGAAGCTTCAAACGATGCTTCTAGATGGTCCTATATTTACTTCTTACATATCTTCCTGCCCCCGGTCTCCCCTCCCTTACGGGAGTTGGTTGGCACGTAAATAAAATAGGTAGACAAGGCTGTAATAAAAAAATATCTAGCCCGACTCAGGTCAGTCAGGAACCATGGACACCGTAATCTTCAATACGACGATACGTTACCATTCGTTATCCTGTATCGTACTTGCTATTACAACAAGGACAAACATTTCAATACATCCGATAGTCGCAATGCGAGCGCGATGCGATGCGATACGATACGATGCATACCCCTTAGACCTTCATAGACCCCTCCCCTCCGCACTCATTCCTCCCTCCCCCTTTACATAAAGTACATACCCCAACCCCGACCCGCCCCCGACCTCCCGACGGCTGACAATTGCTTGACTGTAACCTCACTTCGTCCTTTCGGAAGACATCCGTACCGTTGTTGGGGGGCCCACACACGCCTTGCTGACATGGGGGGAAGGGGGGAAGGGGGGAAGAGACATGAAAAGACGCGGACGAGATCAAAGTGATGCGATCATCTCATCTCTTTTCCTCGATCAATTTCATAGGTATAGCATCAAATGTGCTTCCCTGGAATTCACCAGTACAGGTAAGGTACGTCGTCTACAAAGGCAGCACGTGTAGGCAGGTACCTCTACCTCTAGTACCTCTTGCCTAGCAGATACGTAGTAAATATGCACCTCCGGGCCTTGCTCCCTTCCACGCAGACATCTCGCATCATGATCATTGTCGATATAATACACAGAATCTTCATTGCCATTGGTTGGGGCTCATGTCAATATCGATGCATTTCTTAGGGTAGGTACCCCCACTTAACTTCCTGCTTGCTACCTACGAGACAACACAACTTCTGTTGCTTGTTCCTTTCTTCTTTTTATGGCCATGTACACACTGTATATAGTCGACTCTACAAAGCAGGGATCGAATAAGATGCCGGGTGGTACCGAACAACGACGATGACGGCCGGGGAGGCTCATCACCATCACCCTCGGCATCCCGTTCTCTATGATGAAGCGATGATGCATGTGCGATTCAGCACTGCCCTGTCCCCAGAACAGAACTCTAACTCGGTTGTGGACATCTATGGTACCGCACTTCGAAGCCTGCTTGCTTTGCTCGGATATTTTATCTCGTAGGCTGGCTGACTACCTTGACATAGAAGTCCTGTTCGAGTTCTACTTCACGCTCCGACTAGAGTAAGGAAAGCATTCGAACTTTAGTAGTGGGTTATTCTTGAAGACACCACCTTTTGAGTTGGAAAACAATACAGAATCAACGTGAGAAAGATGCAACAACAAGCACGATATTGCGTCCCGCACGGGAGTACACCAGGAGTGTTGTATAGCGCATTACCTAACACGGGAGGACGTTCGGGGAGACGTTGACGGAAAGGAACAACAACAGCATTCATAAACAACAGATCGTGGTAAAACCATCACATACGACCATACCCACTGGAAAACTCGGGATCCCGTCCGCTCTCCCATAGATAAGCCAGTGAGGGCCAGACTAGTAGTTGGGTCGGTGACGACCAGCGAATCCCTGGTGTTGTATGTTTTTTTTCCCTCTTTTTCCTCTTTTTTGTCACATTTTGTTTTGTCATTGTAATTCATGAATACCTACTCCTAAAACGATCCAAAGTCGGTAGTCATATATGTACCCGTGGGTGTGTGGTTGGTCTTTTGTTCCATGGCCGAGCCTCACACCCACGGGTATATAGTTAGAAAGAGGCAACCTACCTACCTATGCGATGGTTCAAGATAACAATGCGACAGAAGAGCAAGTTGCCTTGACCTTGTGAAGAGAATGAGGTCTCTTAAAACTAAACAGTGTCCCTACACAACGCTAGTTTAACTTGTTACGCCCCAAAGAGCATTTCCGCGGAGTTGTAGGTTTCTGTTGTTTCTTTTCTGACCCCATACCGGAGATTTGAGAGGGGATCCCGGACCGATGCCTGTTGGTGTTCATGACTACTCCGTGCATGTCTGGGATCCGGCCTGTGGGTACATATGTGAGCACAAAGGTAGAGAAAAGACAAGTAAGAAAAGGCTAGGAATGAGTCTCCATGAACCAGTATGCTTTCGGACAACATGACTAGGGACTCGCAAGCGAACTGTTGACCAATACCTGCAACGATACCTCTAGGATATCCAAGCAAAAGGTAACGAAAAGAACTTACAAGAGAACAAAAAGAAAAAGAACCAACAGTCTCAAAAAGGGCAACAATGCAGAGAGAAGGAGTAACAAAACAAAAAAATCCAAAAAAGAAATTCCCCTCGACCGGAATCGAGCCGGTGACCTTTCGGTATACAATCTAGACAATTACAGCCGAACGTGATATCCAACTACACCACAAGGGGTTTTAATTGTTGAAAGTTGCGCATGATCCTAGGCCTCAAGTACCATGACCCAACCCAGCGCTCTTTGGTCGGCTTGGTTGTGGTGATGTTCACGACATACACTCGGATACCGTTGTGGATGGTGAAGGCAATTTGATGAAGTTTGGGTTTTGTTTATCAATCATTGTGGAGACAAATGCAAAGAAGTATTTGGTGGATGATGGATTGCGCTCGGCGATGGATTCGATACCCAGTCCTGAGCTTCAACTACCATCTCCATATCATGATTAAACCACCGCATGCTGAGTAAGCCCAAGTCCCATAACTTATCCAGTTTGCGTCACTGCACGGGATCACGAACCTTTGCACAACCTGATGGGAAGAAGTACTTCTCAGGGCGCCCTGTTAAGAGGGGTAGTAGAGGGACAAAATTTAATATGAGTGTAAGAAGTTCGTTGCACTAACAGAGGGTACATCTGGTCTCTAGCATTCAGTTGTGATGGGAAGGTGCGTGTGGACAGGACAGTCGTCCTTACCTCGCTCATCCACGATGATCTGTGCAAGTGGGATGGACACACGAGGTTTCAAGCAGGCATTCGAGGTTATCCCTTTCAGTTCGCCTGAGATCGGAGGTGGTCATAGCGAGCCGATATCTAGATGGAACTAAATTTCGGAGCCTCCAACTCATTTCCAGTACAGTATCTCAAGGTATCTAAGTCGAAGTTGGATGTTTGAAAGGAATTGGCCTAAAACTCCATGTCATTATGTGTTGAAAAGTCTTAGTGAAACCGACAACGACAACATCTCACCAGCGTGAACTACACATCCTAAGCAAAAAAGGTTTCTCATCAACAAAACATGACAGAGAAAGAACACAATCACCATCATAACTGAACCAAATCAAAGCAAGCACCCACCCACCCATACAAACCCTTCACACCTGTCCCTCAGCAACCGTCTTCTCCCTCTCCTCGCCCTCAAGAGTCGCATCCTTCGCGCTATCATCAACATCCAACACCTTTTCCACCTCCTCTTTCTTCAACCCCGCCTTATCACCCTCATCATCATTTGCTTTCCCTCCCGCTTCAGCAGTCTCTTCAGCCTTCTTCTCCTCCTCCCCTTCCCCTTCCTTGTCCTTTTTCTTATTCTTCTTGAACCCCTTAGTCCACTTACTCTCCTTCATCTCCCCATCCTTCTCCTTCTTCTTCTTGGCATCCTTCTCATCATCGCTAACAATCTCCCACGGATTCGGTCTGATAACTTTCAACTTGACCATCTCCTTGTTAGTTTCCCCTTCCCCTTCCCCTTCCCCACGTGCTGCATCTTTGTCTTCAGCAGTAGCAGCGACATCTTGATCTTGAACTTTGTCTTGATCCTGACCACAAACATCAACACGATAATAAACCCTCAACCCCACCACCGCCACCGCATTCCACGGATTCTTCTCAAACTCCGCATTCAAATCCACCAGCTCATTTCTAGGACCGTCTCTACCACGTCCACCATGACGACCGCGGGGATCCCGACCTCTAATATGCGGTCCCGGTCCCGGCATCGGACCAGGCTGCACCACCGGTGGCGGCGGACCAGGTTGTGGCGGCAAGATAGCAGCCTGATGACGGGATCCCTGTTGATCAAGAAGCCTCCCGTTGCGACGAGCGTCCTCGCGGATGTGCATGTCGAGTTCCCGGTCGGAGATGTCGGAGATGCTGGAGATGCTGAAGGTGTCGTCTGAGTCGTCGGAGGAAGATGATGACTCGGAGAAGCTGTCGTCGTAGAAGCGGGGCCCGTTGTTGCGACTTTGATGGTGGGGATCATCGATGAAGACTTCGCGACGGTGGGGCAGCGGTCCACCGTATCGATGCCGGGAGCGACGGGGTGAGGGACCGATGTCTATGGGCGGTTGCATTGGTGATCTTCCTCGCAGTTGGGAGAGAGGTCTCTGCTGGCGGTGGTCTTGAGGGTGGGGAGGCGAGAAGGGACGAGGGGGAGGAGGCATCGGCGGTTGGAGAGAGCGTTGTTCGGACGGGGCACGAAGATGAGGAGGAGGAGGAGGCCGTCTCTGGTTGTCGACATCTCTTGACTTTTGTTCTTGCCCTTGCTCTCCACCATTGTTGCCATTGTCTTCTAGCATTAGCTCTAACTCCTGCTTTAGGCTTGAGAAGAGGTTGACAGCTGCTCGAAGCTTGTTCTCGATATCTTTGGTGCGATCAGCACCTCTGCCACCTTCTCCTTGCGTTGGATGAGGTGGCTGCGAGTGTTGAGGAGCATCTTGCGGTGTCTTGTTGATCTCTACTGATGATACCGGCTGCATGTCGATTGGATTCTGCGTACTTGGTTCCTTTGGATGTTCCGAAGAGGGTTCAACAATTGTGGCGGACGACTCACCACCTTGTTGCTGCGTTGAAGTTGATTGTGGCGTCAGTACAGTCGTCGAAGAGCCCTCGGGAGTCTTGTGATCTTTTTCCGCAGGACCAGGCAGGACAGGCTCAGGAAGACGGTCTGCTGCGTCGACCTCGGTCGCACCCGTGCTGCTAACAGACGGAGTTGGTTGTCCGGCGTCTGTAGACGGCGCAGTATCCACTGCCGGGGGTGCCGTACGCTCACCAGCAGGATGTAAGGCCGCGTCAAGGCTGAAAGGATGATCTTTCCCCCCTGTTCTTTGGACGTCGATAGCATCTTCAGCCTGCTTCCTCTCTGCTTCTTCCCGTTTTGCCTTCTTCTTTTCCATCCTGGCCTTCCTTTTCTCCGCCTTTCTCTTCATTCTCTCTTTATTCTTATCCACTCGACGCTTCTGCCTCTGGTAACTTTTCATGCGGTTGTAAAAGTTCATCTCCTTTTCCTCCATGATAGCCTTCCGCAGACTTTCACGTTGCTTGTCTTTCTTCCGTTGCTCATGTGCCTCGCGAGCTGCTTTCTCTTCGGGGCTTTCCTTGATCTTGGCCTTGCTATGCGCCAGATCATAGGAGAGTCCGATACGAAGCAGTTTCTCGCGATGATGGCGAGCATTGTTCCGCACCACATCCTCGGTAGGCAGAACCCACTCGTTGCGAGTGGCGTCAATCTTGACGAGGACCAAGTATTCGCCAGCGTCAAGATCTAGTTCGACGTTGATGGAGCGGTTCATGCGGGAGGAGTGTTGTGTTCGTACCAGGTAATCGTCCTCTCCAGCACGATGCACGCGGAAGTTTAGCTCGAATCTGTATTGGCCCTCCAGCCCACGGAAGTAGCGGTCATCTAGCTGGGAAAGGACAATGACCACCGGACCGGGCTTTGCCAGCGTGAACGCAAACTTGGTGTCGTGATATTCTAGGGTCCATGGTACGGAAAGTGTTGTCCAGATGGAGGTAACCTTCCAGTCGAGTCCGAAGAGGCGCGTTCGATCAAAGGCCTGGAACTTGCGCAAGAAGTCCCTATATGAGATCCAAAACGCACCATCATCCCCGAACCGGTGGCCTAATTTCTGCAGCCATTCTGGTGTCCATTCCTTTGAGCCATCGCCTGTAGAGTTTTGTTAGCTGCTTTCTCAACACAAGGCTTCTGAAGAGAACTTACTCCAGGGCCCTGTCCATTCTCCTTTACCCCAGGGGTTCTTCAACAAGAGAAGCCTCTCTCCGTCAATGTCTACCGCCTTCATGACAGAATAGGCATGTTGCTCCATAATGCCCTTTCTGTCCCCATAACCACGTCCCCTGCCCCATCTTTGTCAGTATCTTGTACGTGAGGAATAATGTCGGATAACTCACCAAACCCCAGTTGAGCAACCAAAGAGAAACTGCTCATTAACCTTCATGAGCTCCTCCTTCCAGAAATACTCCTTGTCAAGTATATCTGCAGTGTACAAGCCAGAGGTCACACCACCCGTGAGATCCTCGATGCCTTCGCCAGTGAACCCGCCCTCAATAGCTGCATAGTCTCCATGGGCTTTGGCATAAGCCTTCTCGAGCAAAGGCAGCCAGGTTTCGTTCGGATTCTCGCACTGCGCAAAGTAAAGTGCGCCGCTATTGGACTGATATGTCTTCCGATAGATTTCTTCAGAGTCTGGGCGGTCTCTATCATCCCATAACACGCGTTCCATGTGAAAACGATCCATGGCCTCATCATAGTCGGGCCTGGTGAGATAGAGCTGTTACAGCCGTGTTTGATTAGTACAAGGTTCATCAACCGCACTGGTAGGATAATGCAAGATTGACGGGTTGCGTTACCTTATCATCGATGATCTCGCTGAACCATTCCCCATCCCGGTGAAAGACAAAGCCGTAGACACCAATGTCCTGGTCATGAGCCACACAAATCCGTTCGATGAGTCCAGGCTTGTTGCTCATCGTGCACAATGCTGCCATAAGCCAACAATCACCGTCCCGGCCCTGCCGCACATCATTTGCGGTGGGACCGTCAATGTAGAACTTTGGATCGTCAAAGATCTCGCCCACTCGCTTGACCGATGCCGGTCGAAACTTGGACCCGGGCATCCGTCCTTGCGGGGACAACTGCGAGATGCCATCTCCCTTGTCGGCTTTGGGCTTGGTCTGGCCCTCCGCCGCTTGAGTGCCCTGGTCACGATCACTATAATCTCTCCTGCGACGACGGGATCGCGACCGGGGGCGTGGTAAGTGGTTGTAGTCGGAATCCGAGTCGCTACTGGACAAATCGATGATGTTCTCATTACTGAGCGATTCGAGGCAATCGCGCCTACCCGTCTTCAGGTCGTACTCCAGGTCGAAATGCGGGTCTCTGTACTTCTGGTTGACGCGACGGCATTCTTGAACGATCTTTTCCACCTTGGCCCTGCAGATAGCCGCGGCCTCTTCGAAAGATGCTTGCGCATTTGTGCCACCTCCCACCTCCTTGGCTGAGTTGCGCTTGGCAAGCCTCTCAGCGTACTCGTTCTTGGGGAGAACCGTGGTGGCTGCAGGATTGGTAAGCCTTCAGGCTCTCCAAATGCCGAGCTGAAATATGTCAGGTCGAAATGGTAGGTGTACTTACCCTTTCCCGGGACTCTCGCGGTAAACTTTGTCCAAAACTCATCGACCTTACTTTGCGGTGTCCTGTACTTGTGGTGTTGGCCCCAAGGACCTCCGTGACCGTGAGGTTGATAAACCGTCATCTCCGCCAGAACAGACCTCCCACCTGGTGTTGGTGACGGAGACCGTGACATCGTGTGCGTGTTGGGCTATTGGGCTCTGGCTGAGTGTGAAGCTGCGAAAGGTAGGTCTGGAAGTTGAGATCTGACTCTTTCTTAACGAGCTCTGATCGGCCTGAGTAGTTCTTGTGAAAGAAAAAAGAACGAAGGAAAGAAGCAAGCGTTAAACAGGCAGCAGCCTTGTCAGGCAGGGCAGGCTATATATCTACCACTTGGTTTCCAGGCAAATCACCCTCATGCGCGGAGGGGAACACGACAGAAAGCTGGTATCCAGCCCCGTCCATAGGCCGATTGGTCCATGTATACCTGCGGTTTGAGTGACACATAGAGCGGGGATAAGCCGCGCTGTTTCTGAATCCCGTCATTTTCTGTGAAGGTGCCTTCGACGTGCCCGTGCCTCACTTCTCGGTCTTCAGCCCTCAGCCCCCGGAACCAACCAAACGGTCGAAGACTAACCTGGAAAGGCATGCCCCTCGTTTCGTGGTTGACATCAACCCAACTTGTGAAAAATATGATTATGTTCTTTGTCGGTTGCCGACGCGATGGATGAGACAAAATATATAGCATGCAAGTGGCCATTAGCTGGGCAGGAGGTTTCGCGCTTGAGGAACAGGTTGTTTCTGGAACGACCATGAACAACATATGAAGCCGCCACATCACTATCCGGGTGTGAGTGAGACAATGACAACCCAACCCGTGCAACTTTGCAACCGGGGACCGACTTAACAGCATGGTAACAAAAACATGAAAAGGGAGAGACAAGCATGAGGAAAGCAAGGATGAAAGCAGTGTTGTGTAGTGATAGTGCAGTAAAGTTCAACGCGTTTCAAAGAGAGGATCGCGATCACCTCTTCTTTCCCGTCATGCCTGATTCAGTAGTATGGCGCTCCTCGTCTCTCTTCACTCCCCTTTGCTGCTTTCTTCTCGGTTTCCACCGGCCGTTTCCTGGACTTACCCAACATCTTGGTGCCTGCCACTGACTGCAGCACACTCACATAATTCGGTACCAGGTCGGTGATCTCTTGAAGGCCTCTCTTCCACGATGGTGGCCAGCTGACTTTGGGCTGTTACCTGTCAGAAAAAGCAACGGCGCCTGTCAATGACCTGTAATGCTAGCGATCAGTAGTCGGTAAACCCTCCATCCTTCTTCGGCATTAGTGGGAGGAGGAGTGTGGGCGGAGTGTGGGCGGTAGAACAGGTAGCAATGGCTTTCCCTGGTGATACCATAGGGCCACTGCAACTCTACCAGCCATTGATGGGCGGGCTCGCGGGATGGTGGTGAACGGCAGGCTCAGCAAACCAATGGCGATGCTTGGTGAAGGATGCATAGCCTGTCTGCACAGCTTACTGGGAAGCTTTTGTGAACGAAGGGTTGGGCCGTCAAAACGACGAAGCAGTCAGCTTGAATGGATGACTGACGGGGAAGTAATACCGATAGCGGCTGTTGCGGGCGGGGAGGATGCTCAACGTAGTATATCCCCGGATAATCCTTTGCGGCTGTGCTGTGTTGCGCTGTGTTGAACGGTACTCCCACGGTGGTTCTGCTTGTGTCCGAGAACGAGTGGGAGACTTGGCATCATTGTAGATGTGGCTCGAATATCTGGGAATGAGCTTGAGAAGTGAAACCCGATGATGGGGAAGATGTTTCATGGGCGGGCTTCGTTGAGAAAAGAGAAATGGCATGCCAGGCCAGGTATAAATACTACCAGAATGGAAAATCAGGGTGGGATGCACCTTCCAAATGTTACAAGCTGGAGCGCGATCCAGTGCAGTTGTGGAAAGAGTGATGGTTGCACAAGAACATTTGTGGGCAGGCAGCTGAGGTGCACGTCCCACTGTACAGAAAATTACATGGATCGATTAAGTGCAGAGCACTAACCAGTACCAGGTCGCAGCAGGGTGAGCTTATATTATGTAACCGCCAATAACCCTTTGCTCAGAATCCTGCACTAGTTTCCAGCCTCTCGACCACCATCCATCTCGCACTCTTGAAGACCGAACCGCGTTCAAAAAAAAAACGAGTATAAAACATATGTAGACAATGACACCACAATGTTAATCGATGACCCTAACAATATGGGGCACGAAGGGACATACGAACGGGCAAAAGTTAGTATGTACAAGAATAATGAATCATAGATACTGTGCTCATCCCCAAAACAACATGTACTAAAATCAATTACCACACAAGAAACGCGAATTACACCTCCACCAAACACCAAATGAGCTGAAACAGCCTTTCCCTTACTCGAGTAGACGATCCACTTCTACTCAATGCCCGCTTCTCGCGCTCAGACTAGCAAAGGCATCTGGACTGTGCCTCCCGTTTGTCCAGTCCATCCCCAAAGCCATTACGCTTTCCCTGCTTGCGTTGTATGCCTTGGGTGCCGCCACGTTTTGCTGCTGTCCCTGAGCCGGCCCACCTGCGCTCATGAATGGGTTCTTGCTTCCCGCCATTTGGCTTCCTGCTCCTTGGTTTTGTGGCTGCTGCATTTGTTGCTGTTGCTGTTGCTGTTGAGGCTGCCCCTGTTGAGCATAGGCTCCGTTGGCTTGTCCAGCTTGTGCGGGAGGCTGCTGGCCTTGAGCCTGAGCCGGGTTTTGCTGTTGCGCCTGGGGTGGTTGTGGGGCAAGCTGTGGATAGTTATACAAAGCCAAGATAGACGCCTTGTCGGGTCGCTGAGGTTGGTATTGTTGCTGATATTGCTGTTGCGGTTGATACTGCTGTTGTTGCTGTTGTGGTTGATATTGTTGCTGTGGCGCATATCCGCCTTGCTGCATCTGGGGCATCTGGGGTACTTGGGGGTTTTGCATCTGGATCTGTCCCTGAGCCTGACCTTGTGCCTGGTACTGTGGCACCTGTCCCGTCATTTGTGCCGCAAGTCCGTATTGTTGAGGTACCTGTTGCGGCTGCTGCTGCTGGGGCATTCCACCCATGGCTTGGTTAAAAAAGGGGTTGTTTCCTGTCTGTTGCATGCTCAGAGGCATGGTGGGGGGAGCCTGAGCTTGTGCGCCAGCGTAGAAGTTTTGTTGCGACTGTTCGGGTATTTGGGTCAGGGTAGGTGATTGCAACCTTGTTGGTGACTTGGCAAAAGGGTTGTTTGCGTAGCTACCAGCGTAACCTGTCGTGTTAATGGTCATTGGTTGCTGAACTTGTTGGGGCTGGTACTGAGTCTGAGGCTGCTGTTGCTGTTGTTGGTTATTGAAGAATGGGTTATAGCCACCTCCGGTAGCTTGCGACGTCAGGGGGAAAGTCTGGCTGCTGGTTAGAGCAATGGAGGGATAGTGCTGCTGAGCCGGTCCTGTCATCTGGGGTTGCTGGTATCCCGCCGGAAGATTCTGCTGCTGAGGAGCAATCATTCCACCTGTATGGTGGGGGAAGAGCGGCTGAGACGGAGGAGCAAGCGAGAGGTTCTGGAAAGCTTGATCGAAGGCAGACATGGCCTGTTGCTGCTGCGGTTGCTGTTGCTGAGGGACCGTTTGCTGGGGTACGCCAAAGGGATTCGTGGTAGTCATATTATAAGGGTTCCTATTTTGTAGCGTGCCTGTCGATTGAGAGGACAACGGCTGAGGGGGTAGTGGTGCTTGGTCAAGCATATCAAACGGGTTCGTGCTGGCCGGGCTGATCGGTCGTCCGCGAGCCGCGTCCTGGCTGGCTGTCGATGGCGCCAAACTCTGGCTAGAGGTCGTGGGTGTCTGCTTCTTGTTCAGGTTGAGCGGTGTTCGCGCCTCGGTTCCCTCTCCCAGCCTAACCAACGCCTCGATTGTCTTTTCCAAATTCCCGCCAACCCCCTTAAGAACCATGGCATTCCTTTGCTCATCCCTGAAGCCCATATCTCGCAGTTTGGATAGTTTGATCTCAGTTTCGTCGGCGTCGTTGCTCTCGAATCGGACCGTGGCCCCAAAGCCTCCATTGGTTCGAGGGGATGCCGGACTCCGTGGTCCAGGAGAGGCCGACCTGCCCGTGTCGTGTTTCTTCTTTGAGCCAAGTGGGAATATGGATGATGCCGACCTCAAGCCAAATCGACTGCCGGTTTTCGGGGGGAGCGGAGGGGGTGTTTCGTCAGACGATGTGCTGCCGGTGTTGTGCTTCTTGGCGCCCGCCAGGGATCGCTGCATGTATTTTTGGCGAATGAACCTCTCCATCCCGGGATCTACCTCGTCGGCGTCGACCGGTATAGGCGGCTTTTTGTTGTCGGGGTTGTAGGTCTTGTTGGAGGCAATGTTGCCAACTTTTTTCATGTTCTAAAGCGTGTGAAAAGTGTTAGCGTCCCAGCAGCGGGAAAGGGCATGGGCATGGCGTCTCTGCATACCTCGACTTGCTCGTTGGACCAACTATCCATGCTCAATGATTTGACCTTGGAGATGTGGGTGCCCAACTTGCGGTGGATAGTGGCGCACCGCATGCACAGGAAGATTCCCAACTGAAGAGTCGAATACTATTAGCAAGGTCGTGTGCGCGCGGATAGATCATGTGGCCGGATGGAGGATCGAGTATGGGACTGTTGTTGTACGGATCACGACCACAAAGAGGGGGGATATGTAGACGTACGCTCCATGATGCCCAAGCTGTGGTAGAAGATGGGTTAGTCGGTCGTCTGAAGTGAAGGGCGGGAGCAATGGGACGAAGCCATCGTGGTAGGCGATTGGGGGAACATACATGGATTCCGTGCCGAACAATCAGCACAAACATTGTTGCCGGGAGCTTGGGCGAGTTCGTGGAGAACCTTTTCGTTGCGCGCCTGTTGGCGCTTGCTCATTGTTCCCGACATGTCTGTCGCGCGAGGACACGAGACCGGGCGGGACAGTTGGTTCGGACTGCCCAGTGTTTGCGCGGAATGTGTCGATAGACTGTCCTGTTCCGGAAGGGTTGGATTATTCGGGTTGGCGATGGGTGTTGGTCGTAGGTTTGGGTCGGGTCGGACGGGAAAGTGTGTGGTTTGGATCGCAGAGTGCGAAGATGAGGTGAAGCGTGGAAGTGCTGTAGGATTGCTTGGGATGGACCGGAAGGCTGGGACTCGGGAGCGAGCCGCTAAAACCAGTGAGCGTCCAGGCTGGTGGACAGGGTTGACAGGGGTTGTGACGCCAATTGGGATCCAGTCTTGGATGCCCCTGTGGAAAAGAGGTCGGACGGGCCGGCCGGTGTTTGTGTTCCCGTCTGTGCTAGGCGCCCGGTGCCCAAGCGGAGGCCGGTGGACTCGAATGAACGGGCGGTAGGGGCGGCCCTTGGAAGGGAACGGTGAATATCAACAGAGCAGCTGCCTTTTTTATGTCTATGACGTTGGAGGTTTCCCGTTCTCTCAACTGCTGTGTATCTCATACTACCTACTAGCGAGGCTCAAACGTATAACTCGGTATCATTCACGTCCACATACCTCTATCAGAGACTCACCCTGTCGACCGAGATGCTCACGTCCTCTGCTGGGCACCCCTATAAAGCAAAATAATCATGGCTGATCCTCCAGCCTTTTTCAGTTTAGCACCGCCCGCCAAGGAAGCCAAGCAAGAAGAGGGGTTCCATCTCCCTATCCGTGTTCTGTCTGCAACGTGGGAGGAAAAAGAACAATGTCCCCAGCCAAGGGCAGCCCCTTGCCAGCTGTGATGACCCCTTTTTCCAGAACCCAACCGACGCCAGTATATCCCAGCTACCCGTCTTTGGCCCTAAAGTTCATTGTTGTCGGCACCGGATCCCCTGCTGTTGTTTTCCGTTGTCTCAACCGATTGGAACAAGAAAACAAGGAGGTTCGGTCTCTACAGTATTTTGAAATCTCCGGTATCGTCGCGATGCCCAACGTGCCTATAGGGTTAGGGTTATGTGACATTCCGTATGTCGGCCAGCGGCCCAGCAGGCCCAGCAGTGCCGGTACAGGTAGTAAACCACGAAGTATGAACTTGTAAAGATGGGCTCTTCACATCAAAAGGGGATCAAGAAATTCCCACTGACTTACCTGCAAATAACCGTAACTTCTCAGAACACGGTGTGGTAACCATCTCGCCAACCACGGCCTTCGAGGGCAAGACAATTGTGGTGCATTTACATCATCACCGCGCTTACTACGCCCGCCAGGCCCGTCTCGCCCGCCTATCACCCGACAAATCTGCTCCACACTCCGGCGATAACACTTACACGTACACCAACAAACCGGCCAAAATGTCAACAGCCGATCGTAGAAACTGCGGATTGCTGCTACGCTCTTGCATCCGACAATGATGACATTGCATGTCCAGTCACACTGATTTGTAAAATTGCAGTCTTTGTTTATATTGCTCGTCTATCCTCCCGTTTTCTTCCGTCTGAAACACCAACAGCTTCCTCTTACCTCAGCTTACTTCCGCCAACATTCCCGCTTTCGCCCAGGGGACTCAGCTCATCCGGACACACCTTCACAGCATAAAAAAGAACATAATTGAACCTCACAACGTCAAACACTCGGAGACAATAAGCTCCTCATCAACTCGACTAGAACCACTCAGCAAACTCATGCACTCATCTTCCCTCCTAGCAACAATCCTCACCCTCACCCTCACCCTCGCCCTCACCATGGCCGCCTCCTCTTCCGCCTCCACCACCACGACCAACACCACGGACAACCTCCTCTTCCCCCCGCCTCCCCCCTCCGTCATCTCCGCCCCGCAAACCCTCCCCAACGCCTCCCTCGAGCCTGCCTCAATCCAATCCATCATCACCAGCCTCTCCCTAACCGCCTTCGTCGAAGGCGGCTACATGGCGGAAACCGATCGGAACACCCTCGAAATCCCCTCTCCCTTTCCTCTTTATCCTGCTACCACCTTCTCCAATACTACCCCGGCGGACCCAAACTATGAGTTCGACCCAAACTCCTACTACCGCCCTGGGTTTGACCCGAAGCTGAGGAATGCTTCGACGACTATTTATTACTTGCTTACCGGCACCAACGGTGGCAAGGATGGCAAGAAGGGAAAGGGTGGATCGCCAAAGGGATACCTCCACCGTAATCGCGGGAGGATTATTCATACGCTGCATCGAGGGAGGGGACGGTATGTGATTTTGCACGCGGATGAAAAGCCGTGTAGGGTGGAGAGTTTTGTGGTGGGCAAGAATGTGGAGAAGGGAGAAAAGGTGCAGTGGATTGTGGAGGGGGGGAAGTATAAGGGGACTTTTGTTTTGCCTGTTGAGGATGAGGAGGATGACGATGAGATGATTTTCATTTCGGAGACGACGGTGCCGGGGTGGGAGGTGTTTGATCATGATTTTTTGGATCGGAAGGGGTTGGAGATGTTGATGGAGGGGGATGAGGAGAAGATTAGGCAGTTGGAGTGGTTAGTTAAGCAGGAGGAGTGAGGCGGTTGATGGGGGGGGAGTTTGGAATATACTTTGGGCAAAGATGATGAGAGTGTTGGTTAGGTGTATGACTGGCAGAGAGACATTCGAATGCTTTAAGCTGGGGGTCATGTTTTCGTCTCAGGAATTATTCGTGTTAAAGCCACAAAAATGGGGTGGATGACAGCGATGAACAATTCGTTGTTGGAACTTTCGTGCTTTTTCTTTTTGCCTTTTGATTTACCTGCCTCATGAGATGACATCCGGTTTTCGGCCCCAGACGACAAAGATCTTCATGTAGGCATGGACATTCCTGTCGAACATGGAGTTCCGTACGCCTACCAGGTCCACCTGTTGTTTCATAAACAAATGTGTCAGTGACAAAGTTGCTCCTTGAACCTCATCAGAGTGAATCGACGCGAAGGGAAACTCACCTCAACCTGTTCTACCGTCTTTCCACCGAACCGATGCAACAACCCAACACTTAACCCACTCAGTCCGCCTGACAGATTCCTCTGCCACAGCATTCCGAGATGTTTCAACCGTGGCTCCTTAGCCCATCCACCCACGGGCAGTTTCAACACCATCTGCTGCACGTCCACGAACCCAACCTCCTCCAGCCACTGCTTGATATCATCTCCGATGACCAGCTGTCGGTCCGCAGCCCTGGAGGCAGCGTCCATGTCACGAGCCCACTGCAGCAGCTTGTAGTCGTCCGTCATGCTACCATCATCGCATACCGGGAGCGTGTTGATCTCCTGGCACTCGAGCCACCCGCCCGGTTTTAGGTGGTCAAATGCCCGTTGGATGATCTGGGACTTCATGTCTGACCAGCAACCGAGGGTGTATCGGGTGTGGATGTAGTCGAAGTAGTTGGGGGGATATATCCATTCTTCGGATCTGGTTAGGGCCGGTTAGTGTTAATGTTCGAAAAGAGTAATTGGACATTTGTTCAACAAGATACTCACGAATCTTCCACAAAAAATCGGACGTTTGGCGGAACGAGATCGGGTTGAACAGGTGAGAGGTCGGTCCCGATAATCTCAGCCTCGGGGAACTCATCGCCCATGTCGATGGCCCATGTGCCCGTACCCGTACCGATGTCCAACACCTTTCTTGGGGGGTTTTTGCGGGAGAAGGGGGCAAAGTAGTTGCGGCCCTCCATCAACTCTTTGGCGATTTCATATTGATCATCTAGACGCTCAGTCTCGGTAGGGTCGTTTGGGTAGTGGTAAGCTATAAAGGTGTTTTGGAGGTCAGCAGCTGACGAAGCAGGAACCGTGGGACGAGTTTGTCATGGAACCCAATAAGTTGGACAATATGATGTAAAACTTACACCCCGCGCGATAGGAATGATATGTTCTCCCAAATTCTTCCTCGTACTTGGAGATGCTCTCTGAAAGGGAAACGGAGTCACTTTAGTTGTGATGCGTTAGAGAGGATAACATGTGAGAATTTGCTGATCGCCCCGAGAGACAAGGTTCTCAATCATGGGTGGTGCGGGGGTGTGAGATTTACTATATGTCACGGCTAGAGCTAGAGTGATCCGACTGCATATGATAAATGTCAGTTCATTATCTGTGAACCCTAGGAAATCTGGTTCATCAGGATACTAACGTCAACCTCGATTTGTCGTGAAGAGGAGTCTAGGTAAGTCTCGAAGGTGAACTGAAACCCGTGAAGACCACCGTTGCTCGGAAGGAATGTCATGGTTGTAAGTAGCAGCAACTAAGATACCGATGGGTGAGCTTTCGAAACAACGGAGCTTCAGAATGAAATCGAAAGAGCAGAAGAAGAGGAGAAGAAGAGAGAAAAAATGAGTTCACGGGAGAGGAGAAGAAAAGACAAGTGTAATGTATCCCACCCCAGTCGAAAGGACGACTTTGGGCGGTACCGATTGGGTGGGACACGGTAGTCGAAGGTAGGAGGGGGAGCGAAGGTTCCGAGAAAGTTTGGGAAGCTCGAGGGCGTCCCAGCAATCTGGGTCAACCCTATCGACGGGACCAAGAACTGGGAAGCATCGAGGTCCACCGCTTCCGATGGTGTGGATGGAAGCGAGTCAACTGTCCAGGGGTGGGAATCTGGCACACATCTGGATAGTGGAACGGACCCAGCAGTCTGGTGCGTACAAAGGCACGGGAGGCACTGGGGGGGCGCATGGAGGGTACCATTCGACGTACAGTAGGAACCCCTGTTAATGCAAACACCCCCTTTTGCAAACACATACAAACTGACCCATTAGATGCAAAAGATTTCCGCGGCCCGGATTCCCAGTTTTGTATGTAAGTGAGGCACCCCTTAATGCAAAACCCCCTCTTTTGCAAAT
>RAKG01000131.1:0-117392 GCA_009802275.1 Neurospora sp. CHS-2018a | reverse complement strand
TAACTGGCAGAATTTCTGTATCAGGTGCCTTAGGGATCGGGTTATAGTAGAGAAATTGAGCATATGCAATACTAGAGGTGCCTCAAGTGTACAGTTTATGCCTGATTTCCTGGGAACCTAAAAACGGATAGCCCGAGACAATGCGGTATATATGGCGGGAGGCAGGTCGCATTTAGACGCCCATCGTTCTGGCTCCAGGGATTCGGATGGACGGGAGGCTCTGCGGGCGCCGTTGAAATTGAGATGCGATTCCGCCAAGTCCAACACGGCATTGAGGGACGCCCGGGGCGTGCCAAGATGCTGGACCCACCCAGCTAGCGGGGTGCTGCAGTGCAACAGTGCCCACTCCTAGCGGGCTCAGGCGTTCGGGTCTCGCTTCCACTTGACCTTCAGTGCTTGTTTCCCGCGGCGCGGCGCGGATCGATTTTGGAAACATTTTTGAGCTCGTCCCACGCAAGCTTCGGAGCTCACAACAAGCTTCGGCCTTCGACCACCTACCCCTCCCTACCTCTTCACCCGGGCCCTTCCCCGACGCCCACCATCCACGCGACTCGAACGGGGAACTTTCGACCATGATCTGACGAGCGAGATGGAACACGGGAACCAGCGGCCATGTCATCACCACTTCCTGTCCCCTCCAAAGCTGCCTTGACAGCCCTCCGCGGACTTGTCGTGGGAACCTCTTGCACCCTCGCGCTCATTGCCGAAGATCGCCGACGACGAATCAGAAACGCCTTGACCGCAATTGAAAATGGAGAGCGCATCAGACAAGCCAAGAACTACAACACGGGCGGCGCTGCTCTGGCGGTGGCCCTGGAAGAAGAGTCATTGCTGGATGCGGGCGTCTTGCCCTTGGCTCCTGAGCCATACGCTGCGCTGCCCGCAGAGATCATCCGACAATACGATAGTGCTAGGGCCGCGGAATTGGAACGATTGCGAAGGTGCGAGGATGCCTGCGAGTCAAAAACAACACCGAGAGAACATGATTCGGGGCCACATCCTTGCGGGCAAAGCCGCAGAGAAACACCAAGGTCGTTTACACCCAAGAAGCGAACCCTCACAGGGCAGCACCACTTTATTCCACCGGTAGAAGGAACACCGATCACGCAAACCCGACAATTTCACAAGTTCTCAAGGCGGGCAGACAACGAAGGAGGACGAAGCTCGCTCGCGTTCCCCAGCAATGATAATATTGTCGTCATGATTCAAGAAGCTTGCAGAACCAAAGAATTGGGCCAGATGGAAAAGGCCGCATCATTAATCTTCGAAGCGACCAATCAAAACCAAGCACCGGGCAATCTGGACGAGGCCTGGATGGAGGCATCTTCGTTACTCTGCCGGACCTACTTGGACTTGGAACGAGCTGAGGATGCCGCAAAGATCCTATCTACCGTGTTAGCCCGTGCACCACTCACAGAGGCACGGTACTTTGACTTCCAACCTGTTCGGCTAATAGAATCACTTCTCGCCAAGGCGACGCAAGCGAAGACCGGGGAGAACATATGTCCGGCCAAACTCGAAACGGCCATAAGTCTCTTTTTACCAAGGTTCACCGAAAAGCCGGTGGTCCAGAGTGCCGAATTGCTTGCGGTTGGGAGAGCGTTGCTCGACCATGCCTTTGCTGTGGGGAAATCCACCAGGGCCATTGACGTATACTGGAGGTGTATCTCGGTCTCGGAGAGTCGGTATGACTTCACCTCATGGGTTATCACCAAGCTTCATGACACGGGCGACTACAAGGCAGCCATTAAACTGTTCCTCGCCAACTACTGCAAGATGAGCCCGAGTGCGCCCTCCATCATTCGCATTGCAGGACCGGTAGTGCAATGCGTTGAGAAGGCCCACAACTACAAACCGGCTCAGGTCCTCAAGACCCTATTGAACATTGCCTCCGGAAAGTGTCAGCTCAAAACGGAATGGATCATGAGACTCCTGACTGCTCACTGGAGACGACATGGCAGTTTCGAAGAGTTGGAGACATTCTTCCAGCAACTCATAGAGTTGGGCTTGAAGGATGTAGTTTACCATCTGGACGGCGTATACCGTGTCATGATCGAGTTGGCATTGGAAGCTGGGGAAGATTTCAAGGCGGAGTCAATTTTTGCTCAAGCCTCAGCAGAGTTACCACAGTTGGCTCACGACGTACGGCTGCTTGGCATCTTTGCACGCTTCAAAGCCAAGCAGCATGACTGGGAGGGTGTCAGGGAATCATTCGCGGCCATGAAGTTGGACTCCAAGCCAGCACTTGATGCATGTGGTACCGCATTTGTCCCTGTGGTCAAAACCTACGCAAAAGATCACACGGTCCAGGAGACTGATGCCTTCATGAGATCCTATATTACCGACCTCAAGGTGCCACTTAGCCGGTTCCTCGTCACCCTCATGGCGAAGCAGTATGCCTCCATTCGGGATCTTGAGTCCTTTGTCGAGTGGCTTGAATACTGCAGTACCGCAGGTTTCCAGGTTGACGCCGCTTTCACAAACGCCGTGCTTGTTAGCTGCCGAAGAAACTGGAATGTCCCATTCCGAGACCTTCGAACCTTGTTCCGCAAGCTCAGAGCCTTGAACCCCAGTTTTGTCGATAGACACACGGAACGTGTCATGATGGATGCAGCGTTATCATCAGACAACAAGCTCGAGGGAAGATTTGCTCACGGACGAGTCCTCTCGTTACGCATAACTCCCAACATGAACCCTCTCAAAGGCAAATGTGACACTGAACATGAGGTCACACTGGCGATGAAGGAGGCGCTGAGCTACAGGCATCCAGCCAAAGCACTCAGCATCTACAAGCGAGCCCTCCACCTCGGGATGCCCTTCTCCGAGTGCGCTCTCAAGCTGGCAGTCAACGCACAGCTGAAGCTTGAAACCAGGCCCTACAAAAAGACCTATGATCTTGTACTAAAAGCACAGGATCAGGGCAACAACGTCGATCCCATTCTCAACTACCTTCTCGGCCTGCAACTCAACGATCTCGCCGCAAAAGGCGGCGAAATCAGGAGCATCGTCCAAACAGCCATCGACCGGATCAAGGAAGTCGGCCTCAAAATAGCCGACACCTTCCTCCACCGGGCTGCGCTGATCTGCCTAACATCCGGCCACTTCGAGGGTGCGCATCACTACGCTCTCATGGCCGCCGAGTCCAACAACCACTCAGAGCCATGCTACAACCTGGAAAACTTCCGCATCATGCTCTACTCCTTCGCCGGCCTGCTCAACATCGACGGCATCCGCCACGTGCTGGCCAAGGCCATGTCCAGCAACTACAAGGAGCACACGGGCTGCCTCAAGGCGCTCAAGCGGGCGCGGGAGATGGTCATGGAAGCGCGCCTCAACGACGCCAAGCCGCAGCGAAGACACGACGCGTACGATGTCTTGAGCGAGGGCATCGACAAGATCGTCGAGTCCCGCCAGCGGTTGCAGTCGCAGCGTGTGAAGCTGGGGACGGAGTCGGTCCGGATCATGCGACAGGCGGCGCTGGATGCTGGTGGTGCCTCGGTTGACTTTGCTGAGATCCCGTGGTTGAATAGCAAGCCTAGGATCAGGCAAGAAGATGATGATGCGGAGCTGGACTTTGAGGAGGAGTTCCGGAGGCAGCAGCAGGAGGAGGAGGAGGAGGGTAGGGCTGTCTTTGACGAGCTTTTGGTTTTGGATAGTGCGTTTTCTACGGCGGGTGGTAAGATGGCTGGGACTGGGGCTGGATTGGCACAACCTGTGCCGGCGGCGTGAAGGGATCAAGGGAATACTTGGAGAAGCACATACATAGCATACCTACCTACGTACATATAGCATATGGAATAGTTGGACAGCAAAACAATCCTCTTCGATGTTTACATACGTATGGAGTCTGTTTACTTTCACAGACTGCTCTTGACAAATGGCTATTACACCACGAACAAGTCAATTGGTGACGCATATGTCTCGTCCTTACAGACTCGTGTAACTCGCAAGACGTAATCTGGTTGGACAATTAGGCTGGCCGTAGAGGTTGTCATCATCACGCCGCGTTCAAACGATGAATCGACTCACACGTCAATTTGGCGGTCAGGGGCAGAAAGGGGTACCCGCGCCATGTGGCCCGTGCGCTCTGCCATTGGGTAAGCATGATTGGTTGGATGTTTACGGTGTTTCCCGCCATGGGACGATTTGTTGTTCTCAAAAAAGTTGATGGGACTTGTTTATGATTTTGTGCCATGTACCGCCGAGATTTCCCCTTTTTTTTGTTTCTGGGGGATGGCAAATCTGGACTTTTGTTGCCCCGCGTGGTGTTTTTGTAGATCCTCTCTCTCTTACGCATTGGTGTAGTGAGTGTGTCTCGCGACTTGCCGGGTTGAAAAGCTCCAGATACCAGGCTGCCAGGTAGGGAAGCCAGCGAGGTGCCCGTAGCAACAAGGAAGAGACCTACACTAGCAAAAAAATAGGGGTTCTTTGTTATCGATCCCGACAACCCCATATCTGCCCATACAATCGTTCGATCATCGACGTCGACCCATTCGCTACCCAAATAATTTACGAAGCTACACGAAACCCTTGCCTACTTCGCCTACCTACCACCCATAGAAGCTGTTCCCTTCCAACGACGCCCTGTCGGAACCTCTACCGCGACAAACACTTATTTCTAAAGCCGACCTCGACGTGTTTGTTTCCTGGTTGCTGCCCGCCGTGCTTATCGCAAGCTCTCCCACTTCCATTCTAGACCCCACACGGCGGAGGATCGTCTACAAACAGTTCGGGAACCTTAACGACCCGATCTATACCGATACGTCAAGCACTTGACAACCACATAAACGAATACACAACAAACCTCCCATTTTCCCGATGCCGATCGATACCGACTCCGCCGAGGTCCGCAATGCGCAGCGGCGAGAGCAGTTCCACGAGGCCGATGTGGTAATAGTAGGCGCGGGCGTCTTCGGTTGCGCGGCCGCGTATGCGCTCGCCAACCAGGGCCGTAGCGTGATCCTACTCGAGAGGTGGATGCACGAGCCCGACCGGATAGTGGGCGAGTTGCTACAGCCCGGAGGTCTACAAGCGCTGCAGAAGCTCGGGCTGGGCCACTGCGTCGAAGGGATCGATGCCATCACCTGCTACGGATATCACGTCGTCTTCCACGGGGAGGAAGTGGCCATTCCTTACCCGGTGGTGGATGACCAAGGAAAGGTGTACTCTGGCGAAGCGGCCGCGCGCGTAGAGTCAACAACAAGCACAGCGAACGGCAAGACAAATAACGGAGGACCCAAGCTACGACGACCCGAAGGCCGATCCTTCCACCACGGCCGCTTCATCAGCCAGCTCCGCAAGGCCTGCGCCAGCCACCCCAACATCACCATCTTCGAAACAACCGTGACCTCCGTCATCCGGGGCTCGCACTCCGACCAAGTCCTCGGCGTCGAAACCGTCACGACCACCGACCGCTCCACCGGCGAAAAACAGCCCGACTTCTTCTTCGGCCAACTGACCCTCATCGCCGACGGCTACGACTCCAAGTTCCGCAAACAGCTCCTTCCCCCCGGCCCCAACACCACCCCCGTCGTGCGCTCCAAGTTCTACGCCCTCGAACTAATCGACTGCCCCTTTCCCCCCTCAAACTACGGGCACGTCGTCATCGGCAAAACCTCCCCCATTTTGTTGTATCAAATCGGCACGCACGAGACCCGCGCCCTCATCGACATTCCACACAACCTCCCCGCCGCTTCGGCGGCTAATGGCGGCGTAAGGGGATACATCGAAAACACCGTCGTGCCCACCCTCCCACCCTCCGTCCGCCCCTCCGTCCTCGCCGCCCTAGGCAAGGATGGCAAGATCCCCCGCTCCATGCCCAACTCTTACCTCCCCGCTTCGGGGAAAGCCAACACCGCCCGCACCCCCGGCGTTTTGTTGCTAGGAGACGCGTACAACATGCGCCACCCTTTGACGGGGGGCGGGATGACCGTCGCCTTTTCGGACGTCGTCCTTTTGGCTTCTCTCTTACACCCCGATAGGGTACCCAACCTCGCTGATTCGAACGCTGTCGAAACCGCCATGAAGGAATTCCACTGGCGCCGCAAGGCGTGGACGAGCATTATCAACACGTTGGCGCAGGCGCTGTATAGCTTGTTTGCGGCGGACGACTGGCAGCTGGATGCGTTGAGGAAGGGGTGTTTTGCGTATTTCCAGATGGGTGGCGCAAAGACGGATGAACCCGTGGCGCTGATGGGTGGATTACTGCATGAGCCGATCGTGCTGGCGAGACATTTCTTTACGGTGGCGTTTGTGGCGATTTGGTTGCATTGGTGTGAGCGGGTGGGGAGTGTTTGGGGATTGTGGAAGGCGCCGTTGGTGTTGGTTGATGCGGTGTTGATTCTTTGGAGGGCGTGTGTGGTGTTTTTGCCGACGGTTTGGAGGGAGGCTGTTTGAGTTGAGTCTGCCTGAGGCTGCTCAGGGGATGTAATGAATGAGTTGATGACGGGTGTGGAGGAATGAAGCGCTTATTAAAGGGCACTATGAGGAAACGGAGATTAAGGAAAAAAGAAGACGAAGACGAAGACGAAGGGTATGATGAGATTTAGAAAGGAAAACAAGGATGATGGCCTGCAAAGTGTTTGGACAGACCAAACCCCCCTTTTATGGGCACAGGGTCCTGTTGCAGTGTATAGTTAGCTTTTTTAAGATATAGTAGGAATCATCAGGTACAATAATGCTAATGACTGGAAGAAGAACGATGGTTTGGATGGCCTGTTGGTGACAACTCAGGAAGCGTAGGCGATGACCGAAGTCAAATGCTCTTCAGAATTTGCCATGACTACAGTGAACGAATACAACTCGATAGCATTTGGAAGGGATAATTCGCAATCTCAATACGTTAGATCTGTTTGGATTGAAGCGACCGCAGATGTCGTTGTTAACAGACACCTGGGCCGGTAGAGAGAGTTAGAGACAGTTCCTATTGAACCTTATGTCCCAAATGAGACTTGATCGTACATCCAGTTCCTATCAAAATCCATTCCATAGCTATTTGTTGCTCCCCTCCATGCATATTCCCAATATTTCCTAAATGTACACCGAACAAATGCATTCAACTCCTAAAGAGATGCTCCAGAGCAAGTACGATCGCCTCCTCCGTATTCGATACGTTGTCCTACACCATATCATAATCCGAATCCGCCCCCACCGTCGAGCTCCCATCATCCGAGTCATCCAGATCTTTCAACCCACCATCTTCATCATCTTCAAGCATGAAGTTATCCGTATCCAAATACCCACCACCATTATTCTTATTACCTCCTGCTGCTGTTGGATCTTGCCGCGAAGACGAAGCATCACCACTCCCACTCGTCAAAGTCCCAGGAGTATCAGTACCATCCACGTACCTACCCAGCGCCCGCCCCGCCGCCTGATGCTCCGCCGGCTGCGTATACATAGCATCCGCATACTCGTTATCTTCCCTAGAGTTAAGGGAGAAACCCTCCTCCGATGATGATATTTCTGAAGGTACCGCCACAACGCGATGGCGGTTCGGCCCCGCGGGGTCAAGGTTGAGTCGTCCAAGTCCACTTCCAAGTCCCGTACTACTCGTCGTCGTCGTCGTTACCACGCTTTGCTCAACATCCATGCTGGGCACCGTAGCCGTTTCCGTCGCAGTCTGCGCAGTGCGGGCACTGATGATTTCGAACCTGTCGAGGTTATCGCCCAGCTCTGAGACGCCGTAAATCGAACCACCAAACCGGTTATCTCTGTCGTCGTCATCCATCATGGTCGTGTCATCACCATCGCGGGTTCCCGTGCCGGTGGTCCTCGTACCCGTAGTCGGGATCGTATACCCCGTATGATACGCCGGTCCGGGCTCACTCGGTCCCATTTCCGCCGGGGGGACAGCGTCCTGGAATACCCCGCCGGTCCCGTCATCGAGGCCGCCGGCCCACATAGGCAGGAAATCTATTTCCGGGCCGGTCAGGCTGGGGAGGAGTAAATGATCCGATAAGAAAAACTGGAAGGGCTCTTCGTTGTACCCCTTTCCCAAAACGCGGTCGCATAGAGAGGTGAGGGCGGCAAAGACTTCTGTCTCGAATTGGTGGATGTTGAACTCGTTTAAGCGCTTGGAGAAGTGGTTGGACCTAAATTCTCCCTTGGCAGGTTTCGGTTGGAAATCGGGGTGGGCGAGGTTGGCGGCTTTCCAGAGGGAGGTATATTTATCGGCTTTCCAGAGGGAGGTATATTTATCGGCGTAAGTTCGGATTGCATAGCCGTTGTAGGTAGAGAGGCTGAGGGGGCCGTTGCCGGACGGGTTTGATAAGCTCTGGTTGCGAAGACTCTCCCAGAAGAAAGGGGCGAGGACGCGCTGGGAGTGGCTAAGGTTTTCGTACAGGTGCCTGAGGGAGTCGCGTTCGTGCCTGGATATGTAATGGTCACGTTGGGCTGCGATGAGGGTGGCGAGACGGCCGAATGGGGCGTTTTCCCGGAGACACCTTTGGATAATATTGTGGAAGGCGCCGACAAGGGCTTGGAGGAGGTTTCCGTGGGCAGTCTTGAGCTCGTCGCTTCCCTGTTCGTGGATGATTGAGGTTTGCGCTTTCAGGAGGTCCCATTCCTTGAGATCGGTCCCAATACGATCGAATACGGTGTTGGAGCGAAGCATCTCGAGCAGGCCGGTGATCCGTTCATAAAAGGCGTGACTAGCATATTCAACGGGGTCCGATGGTAAGTCGCCGTAGTCGTCTCTTCTTCGTTGGGCCCAGGTGAGTGCTGGACGTCTCGGCGAGGGTTCCGGCGCCGCATAATCGACGGCGAGTTCGCTCACTAGAATCCTGAAGGCGGCGATGAGAACACTGGGGATTTTAAGAGCAAGCGCGAGCTGGAAGGATCTCTCGGGGCATATTTCAACGAATTTCGTGTTAGGCGGGGCAATGAGCCACTGTGTCACTGGATCAACCTAGACGGCGATGTGTTAGTATGGTTTGATGATATCAGAATGGGGGAATCGGGTATGTAAGAATTACTCACAACTAGCTGGGGTATCTCCAGGTGTATTGCCACTTGAGCGACTGTCCACATGCGTGCAGCTGAGTTGAGAAGAAGACCGTTCCCGTTGATAGCATGAAGCACCCTCATGATGGCGACCCGGTGCCGTATTCCGCAGTAGTCTGGGATCCTCCGGAACGTGGGAAAATAGTTAGAATGTTCCTCGGCCTCCGGGTCCACGTCAACGATACCAGGGACATCCTTTGGTTTCCATTCGGATCTGTCCATGGAGCCTGCAAAGTAGTTTGTGAGAATTGGATCTAGATATAAAGTGTAAGGGGGCCTGGACTTACAGAATTGCAGGAGACTCCTGCACGCATCATCATGGCCAAGGGCAAGCATGGCACTTACCGACCTGCTAGCAAGCGGTCTCTTATCCCAGATGCTCGTCAGGTGTCCACTCTCCAGAATTTCCTCTGGGCAATAATGTCCGGCCAAAAACCATAGCTTGACCATCTTTGGGAGCCAAAGGGCAGCAGTGAGATCGGCCAGCTCTGAGCCCTCAGTTGGGGGTGTAAAGTCGAGCACGTAGTCGATCCCAGGAGGTAATGTCTCCATTCCTAGTTGGCGGCGCATGCGTTCCTGGCGCCTGGGGTCGAACATGGCGTTGATCTTGCTGGAATTGAGACCGACAAGTGTTGGGAAGCTCATTCTGAGCCACAATGTCTGCCATCCAGTCCCATTGCAAGCAATGGCGTCTGAGTTCTTTGGAAAGGTAACAACCGCAAGAACATTGCCCTCTCCATCCTCTGCCGTTCTGCTCATAAGAAGGTTTAACTCGTTAAAGTGATGGTTAATAGCATTCTCGACGGACAATTCGAGAGGGGAGGGTGATGGAGGCCGGTCAAGGGCGGCGGGTTCTGAAGACCACTCCATGATGGCGAACTGACGGTGAACAGGGTAGATGTTGGATGAATTAGGCAAAAGATCCTAAGCTGGCAAAGATCAAAGGAGGGCGGGATGGAGAGTGAGCTGTTGGAACAGGCGACAACCGAAAAGGAACGAGAGAGGTCAAGTTAACGTATGCGAGAGGTAGATGAGACAGCGCTTATAGCTAGGTGAAGTTGTTCATGGAAGAGTGACGATGACCAAGTTAATAACACGATCGCTTCAAGATAGATTCAAGAGTAAATGAAGAAAACCCCAAGTCTTCGGTGTGAATCAAGTCGAAGAAGGAGAGTTGACGTCGAGAAATGAGAATGCTAGAGGTAGGCAGCTGCCTGCGGGGTTGTCTGGCACAGCAGCGAGTGACAGCTTAAACAGATGAATTGGGTGTCAGCCTCAAGCGAAGAGCGTATCAAAGAAGAGGGACGGGATAGTAGTGAGTTGGTGAAACCATGGAGAGCTTGGGCATACGAAGCCACCAACCTCTCCCCTCCAATTGACGGGTAGGTACCTGGCTGGCATTGGTGACTCTCCTGAGTTGTCCGCAAGAGGCCCCGTTTTGAATGAGTCCTGTCAGCTTCATTCAAGCAATGGAAGAATCTCACTGGTTGCCTGATGTTGCCTGCATAAAGGCAGACGGCGATCCAGGCCTCATTGCTGGTGTGGAGGGGTAGGCAGCCATGAAGCCAGAGGGATGGATTGATGGAACCAAACAAAATCCAGCGGATGGGATATCAAAGACCGATGTTGGGTTCCCGTCTGTATTTGCAGTTTGGAAACACTCACGACCATTAGAGATATCCACGTCAGAGGCATACTTAGGCATCCTCTCTAACCCCTGCTGACAGCCCTACCAAATCATCATGGCTCTTTCCGTCACTTTCCCAGAGACTCGATATCGGCAGTCGTACCAGGCCAACAGTGAAGTGCATGCTTAGTGCAACGTCAAAGACGCTGATTGGAGCGCAGAAGTAACATGGCATTGAGCGTCGAGGTTTCTATGTCGGAGTTGTTCTTTGAGGAAGTCGCATCTCGGTACTGCTTCTGGTCGATAAAGAGTAGGTAGCGCTTTAGCGCTTAATCGCATATCCTATCATTAAATCCAGGCACACCCCACGGTGTGGACATAAGAAAGAATCCACAAACCACCCCCAACATCGATATCGATCAACTCCATTCTGAACGTTGAGCTTGCTTACAAGTACATATGCAACTGTACATAAATACAAGCTATCATCTCAGTCACTTCGGCATATGCTCTTCGGCCCATCTCCGAATGCCATTCGCCCGCCTTACAACGTCAGGACGAACCTCCGAATGGGCCAGGCAGGTCCCCGAGAAACACCCCGCACTTTGCGCCGGCTTTAGCTCCTTCTCTAGCTCCAAATCTCCCCCAACGTTCCAGGCGTTTAGACCCTTTAAACCGATGACAAGGGGGCATCGGTGTGATCAGCCGATCTTGCAGAGATGGCCTAAAGTCTAGGCCTCAACTCTTTCCGCGGCAACGTTTTCTGCCATGATTTTCGAAGCGTCAACCGTTCATCAGCCGCCGCCTCTTCCACAACATGAACCACTGCCATGAGCTAGCCAAAATCGATGATGGTTGACGATAATGGGTCCAAGTGTCCGTCCGATGCATCATGTCTGTCGGGATGTGTCGCGTGCCCATTTGCCCTCCCCGCCTCCCCGCGCGAACTGTCCATTAGACCCCGGCCCGCGACGTCAGTCCATTCTCGGTTCATCGTATGAGATCGCATATCTCCGAACGAGAGTTTGGGTTGCTCGCGACAGTTGATAAGGGGAGGCGACAAAGATCGTTCGACCAGCAAACTATAATACTACAACAGAAATGTACGAAACCACAAGTCCAACATTAACTCGGAGAGATATTCAAACTTGAGATTTGGTAGCCGAACTATCACGCCTACCTATTTGAACAGAAACACACAAGACTCCTACCTAAGACCTAAGACATACTAGACCACCCCTGGACGCACTGGTCTAGATAACCATTTGTTTACATTTTCGAACTATTGGATACCTCACCGCCTGCCTAGCAGGCCTAGCTACTACTAGTCCTCTTTGCTTCCTCCCTTGATTGCTTCCTACCGAGCTACCGTATTCAGCCGAACTATAAAAGCAAACCTTGATCCCCTCCTCTGCTCCGAATATCTATACATCTTCCTCTGCTCCGAATCTCTCTTCATCTCAATCTCTGTCCACCCACGAGCAGAACAAAAAGAAGCCAAGCCAAGCCAAACCATACAAACAAAACAAATTCTACACAAACAAAATCCAGACAATGTTTCAGTCTCCCGCTTCCCGCATCGCCCTCAGCAGCGGCGGCGTCTCTCCCGGCGCCTCCTCCTCTTCCCCGCGACTATTTGTGCAAGTCCACCACTCTCACCTTCCACCTTTCAACTGTCCTTTCCCTCCCCCAACTTAGCTTTCCTTTATCTCTCTCCATGCCTCCACCAACTGAACTTCCACTTACACGTCTTCTTTTCTTCGAAAAATAAAGCCGCCACCCCCGCCTAGCCTTCTTCACCCTCGCCCTCGCCGGCGTCGGCGCCACCTTCAAGTACGTGTCGACGACGATCCGCAACAACGAGCTGGCGCAGAAGAGCTCGCCTGGTTCGCAGTTCTATGTGAGCGTTGATAGGAGTGGTGGGGGGATTTGATTGGTTTCAGGGGGGTTTGGGAAGAAATGCAAGGATGGTTGTTGGGAAGTTATGTATGAATGTGTGAATGAGTGATGAATAATGAAATGGTATCAATGAATTTATGGATGCGGGAGATGTGAGATTCTTGAATGGATGGTGATGATAGCAGCAGGTAGATTGGGATCGAAAATTTAGATAATGGGATTTTGTATGAGAAGACGACTAAGTTGTCTTTATTTGGGATCAGCTGTCGTTCATCGTCAAAACAACAAGAATGACCACATATGAGGCATGAAGAAAATCAGATAGTAAGCCTATGAATTTTAATTTGAGGAAAGCAACGAGATATTACCTGAGAACCTCAAACCTCAAACGTCACGAAGATGCTGAGCACATGCATGTTAACCGTGCAATCATGAAGAGCAACCAACATGCCATTCAGAGTAAAAGCTCAATTTCAACGCCTTCCCAATGCAACGACTACCATGAAAAGTGCGTAGGTAGTATAAAATGCCAACCCATCGGAAAAACTCCATATGAGAGTCAAGAAACCAACAAAAATAACTACCAATACTCAGACATGCATATGCAAATTATGCAAAGGATATCAATCACTCACTCCCTTCCCCTTCCTTAATCCGTCCTGCCCTTCCTTCCTTCCAACATGAGAAGTTGAGAGAAACCCTTTTCAAAGGAAATTTCCACTCCTGATAAACTCTGCCTGCTGGCGGTGGTGGCGCTCATCCAGCGAACTACCACCACCAACTTGATGACCACGACGATCCTCGTCCTCCTCCTCATCTGACATCGAAGCTTCTGCTGCTCTAATCACAGCTTTTCCTTTTCCTTTACTCCTCCGATTATGCCTCGGCTCAAAGATCATGTCGCTGTTCACCTCGCTTCTCGAATAGTTGCTGGTATCTCGCTCGTTTTCCTCCCTGGAATTCCTCCTCCTGACTGTTGTTTCTTGTCCACTCAAAGTCGGCATTCTCGTAGCAGTCTCCAACCTTCTGACTGATCGTCGTAAGCCCCGATTTGCCATATCCCTGCTTGTTGAACCAGCCGAGCCAGCCGAGCTGGATCTTCTCTCTTCTCCTGACCCGCGCCTTGCCGGAGTGCCGTACTGCTGCTGCTGCTGTTGTATCGCTTTCTTTGCCAGATAGCTACTACTAGCCCCTTCGTCTGCGGAATTCCCAGCCGTGCTGGGTGCATTGCTCCTCAAGACCCGCATCTCGCGCACCACGTCGCCAAGACTATCCTGTAGGTTCTTCATCTTTGCCAGCATCAACTTGTTCATCCGGTTGCTGTCCTGCTCTTGCTGGGAGCTCTTCTCGAGCATGGCCGTGGCCAGCGTAGTGAAATTGGAAATCACGCCATTGCCCGCTTCAGAACCAGCTGCGAGGGCTGATGGGTCAAGGTCGGCGGAGTTGGGCAGCTCGGCGGATGACTGTCGTCGGGACGACGGGCTGTCACGAGTTCCACTAGCGCTATCTGGGATTTCCAATGCCAGGGCCGAGCGGTTGTTCGGGGCGGTTCGGGCCATAGCTCGTGGCGACATCACCATGCTCTGTGGGCGGGAGGATGCCAAGTACAAGGAGCGACGCGGAGAGCGAAGACCTGCGCCTGGACTTGCTACCGACCCTTCGGGTATGGTATGCCGAGTGCTGTGGGGACGAGACCGAGATGGTAACGACGGGTCCATCGATGCGGAAGAAGAACTCTCAGGGGGCCGGTCCTGCGCAGGAGCAAAGATCATCGTGTTGTTCGACATGGTACGGTTGTGCATGGGTACTCGTCGCCACGTTCCGGGACGTGGGGAGATCGGCGTTCTCTGCACTGAGGTGAGTCCGGAATTGAAGCGTGACGGAACCGAAGTCGTGAAGTAGTCCTCTTCTGTCTCGGTCGACTGGTCTTGATCCATATAGTTTCGTACCTGCTCGGTGTCGTGAGTTGCATTGTCCTCCTCATACTCATCATTTGTAACCAGCTCGTCGTCACCGTTTTCCGCATCGGTGTTCTCTTTCACCTCGTTCGCAAAATCCCGCCGGACAGTGCCATTGTGGAAATATTCAGGGACCGCCGGAAAGGCCGCATTAGATACCATATCAGCCGGATCGCTTGCTGCTGATCTCGTGTCTGGATAATGTCCTGAAAACCTCTTTGGTTGCTCCCTCACCATGCTCAGTCTCCTCTGCCAATCCTGTGCCGGTCTATTGTCAACGGTACCGTAGTTGTGAGGAGACGCAAACGTCCCATCTTGTTGATCCATCCACGATCGGATGGCATTTTGGGTCTTCCTACGCTCGTTGCGTCGTTGAGTCCGTATAGTTGCAAAATCAGGAGCACGTCGGAACACCTCTTCCAAGGCACGATCCTTCTGGTAACCCACCAACGATTCTTCACGAATTCGAAGGCTGGGGCTAAAGAGTGCTGTCCTGCTTGCAGGGTCTACAATGGAAACCGCTCTGTGACGGCCACGGCCTGGATTTTCCACCAGGTCCGTCGGCTCGTACATAGAGGGGGCCAAAATAAACCTTTCATAAATGAAAATGATGAGCAACAAGGGGAAGTGAGTCGCTTTGATGACGGTGCGATTGAGCCAGACGAACTGCCTCATGGGCATGAAAAACCTTAGCGGGGTCAGTGCCCATGCGAGAATGTTGACTGGCGCGACGTATGAAAAGAGCGAGTCGTTTTTCACCATGGAAATCGTATTGATAGCAAAGAGAAACCTGTATAGATTAGCAAAGACCTAATGAGAAGATAGCATCACCGAAAGTCACTCACTGGTGCTCCTGCTTTGCGTTTGATGCAATAGCCATGAATGAGTTTGTTAGCACAGTCACAAGCAATGTCCTAAAAGAAAGAGGTCAGTCGTTGCATACCCCAGAGGTTTGGTCTTCTCAACTTACACAATCACGAAGTGGCAGATGATGAGAAACAAGCCAAGTAACGTCTTCCCCATCCAGTTGTGATCCGGCCATACTTCCCAGGCAGCCGGACTATAGCCCACGAGCATCTGGAACATGCTGTATGCTACTACACTCGGATCGTCCGTGCTCTTGGAGATAAAGAACACTGAGAAGCCGCAGCAGACTACAATGACCAAAACGAAAACCGCAACTAGGTCAACAGCCATGAGCCGAAATGCTATCAGCAACTGTGAAAAGTACTGGTAGTGGTCCAGGATACTAAAGATCCTGGGAAGCAAAAGGATGGCGATAGCGGCGAGAACATCGTAAGCATTGTCGTTCAGCTTGTGCGGGTCGAGAAGAAATACTCCATAGATGCGCATGCAGTAGTAAATGATCAACAGCAACAATATGCCCAAGTCGAAAATGTTCCAGAAGCTCATGATGTAGAGCGAGAATCCGTGCTCGTTGAAGCCGACAATTTCATCGAGCATGAACCCAGCACTCCAGAACCAGAAGATCAACTCCAGCGTGGTGATTGTGCTGGATCTCTCATTGAGAACGGCCAAGAACAGGCAAAGAAGAACACCCAGTGAGCAGGTAGAGAGGAACTGGCGATATCGTGGGACCCTCAGCCGTGAGAGCTTGAAAACCGAGGCTTGACGAGGGTCGTACAGCGCGACAGATCTTCGTCCCAGCGGCCATGGTTGGCCCCTGAGACGGTCCTCCTTGCCTTGCTGACTACCAAGGAGTGGTGTTCGTACCGTGCTTTGGCGGCGAGACTGGGTGGAAGATAAATCGGTAGCTATCGAGGTGCGACGATGTAGCTGATCTGCGGCAGAGTAAAAGCTAATGGCACCATTCCAAATGGCCTCGAGTTGTTGTACGACCAAAGGATGGGACAAAAAATGTTTTGCCGAGGCTCGTATGGCGACTTCGAGAGTTGACGTTCTCATGGCGGCCGGCTTCTCTCTGTTATTCGAATTGGCCGGCGTATGCATTCCCGAGACGCCCTGCAGAGGATAGAAGTCGTAGGATAGGGCATCAATAAGTTCGCGAGTCGAGTATTCCTTGAGTAGCTTGATGGCTAGCAACTCACAGACCTTGGCTCGTGTGCTGCTGGTGCCAGTGTTTGCCGGATATATCTGAGACTCCTTTTCGAACTGAAGACAATTTGCCATGAGGGCATATAGAGTTCCCCTTGAGAAATGCTGGGACCGGATCTGTTGTTGCATTGGCTTGACCAGAAACTGGAATACCTGGGGAGACCTCAACTGCTCCCAGGTCAAGGCCGTATCGGTTCTTGCTTGAACAATGATGCGGATAGCATGCGTCATGCTATAAATTGGGAGGGAGTCTAGCGGTTTGTACGAGATTAGCCTAGGCACAAAGCCTTTGGTGTATATGGAGCAACAGAAGGTGCCATACCAAGATGCCCAGCAGAGAAGAGCGGCAGGACACCAATTGCCTGGTTCAGACCATCTTCATCCTCATTCCCGCGGTTGGAAGCGTTCCGGCGTGGTTGCCTCGCGTCGTCAGACTCGTCATCGTCATCATCGGCCTCGGTAAAGTCGGCGGTCGCGTGTCGATGTTGTGTATAACTCTGGAGAGAAGCAGGACGTCGTAGGGGTTCCGAGTTTCTCTCAAGTAGATCGCCGTCGTCTGGGTTGCGCGCAGCACCCTTGAAGGGTCGCATCAAGGTGGACAGCATGCTTTCTCCTGGCCGCAACGGGTCTCGATGGCCCCCGACTCAAGTTCTTGTGGACGTTTAAAGCGCCATGGACGCGGTCAGAATCGCAAGACCGCGGGCCACTGGTGAGGTATAGTAAGGGGACGGAGGCGAGAAGGTTGGAGTAGGTAGATGTTTGCGACTTGCGAGAGGGGCGAACAAGACAAGGCAAGGAATAGAGACAAGGGGTTGGTAGTCAGTGAGGCAGGGCTGGCAGGGGACCGAACGTAGTCCTGGTATAATGTTTGAGGCCGGCCGAGGCGACACCCTGGTTACCGCGGTGGAATAACAGCGGGAGAGGATGCGAAGCTGGGAAATCCGGGGAGCCGGACTAGACGTAGAGGCAGCCTCGAGATAAGTAAGTCGGGGATCCGGGAGGTAGTCGGGGCCTCGAGGGTAGGCACGTCGCTGGACGGGCGTCGATGATGAGATAGGTGATGCAGAAAAGAAATGGCTGTACGCCGGTTACACGGCGGCGGCAACAGTCCAGAAGCCAACAGGTCCAAGAACAAGAACAGGAAGACGGGAAGAAAGAAACGACGGAAGGAAGAAAGGGAACGGACTATCGCTGGCGTCGACGGCTTTCCAATTGTCATCTAGTGGCACGTTTCCAACCTAGGTGCAAGTTAGCTCAGGTCGTCCCGTCGTTTCGTCTCAAGTGACAAGACAACTCTTGGAGGCCAAGCCCGTCCGGTTTCCCCAATCCAGCAAAGTGGCAGGTACCGAGCGTGTATTCTTGGAGGCTGTAACTTTCAACCTTTCGTCTTGTATCGTCGGAGTTTAGTTTCCACAGTCTGCGCCTCGACTATCGTGGGCCGTGACCATTCCCGTCCTTGTATTGTACCCGATGTAAGTGAGTGGTCCTTCTTTCTTAGCCAACTTTTAGGTTTTTGCTCCGAGACCCGACAACACCATGGACGGGTTACGGGAGTCTCGACATGGGCTGCTGCAAGACAAATGACGCGCGTGAAGCGCAACAGCACCTGACACTGACAAGTAACCATCGCAGAGAGCTCGAAAGAGGGGAACAACCGTGAGATGTGTCGGAAGATGATGGAACCCAAACTCTTTAGTGTCAAACACGGGCTTCGTCTAACCATGAATGGATGATAAGAAAGGTGTGCGGAGTTTTGGGACTGAGGCAATCCTGGGAATGCGGTGAGCAGCGAGATGGCAGAGGCCGCAGGTGCACACAAGAAGAGTCTGAGAAACATTGGGGCTGACCGGGGGCCCTTGCTCCATCAGCACCTTCCCACGCGCATGCGACCAATCACGTCAGCCTGGCTGGCCATGTTACCATTAGTGGTCCCCCCAAGCCGCCCAGACCAAGCTTGACGAATGGAACCTCAAAGTTGCTGGGTTTCAAATCCCCCATCATTTCATCCACTTTGCACTTTCCTCCCTGAGCCTCCTCTCTTTCGAATTTGAGGAGGCTCATTCCTTTTGCCTTCCAGACGGAACGAAACCTCATAAACCTTGAGGTTATATCATCTCCCTCATCAGTCCCCCTCTTCCCCCCTCTCACCATTGCAACAGGCCCCCCCCTCCCGTCAAAGGCCTCAACGGAACGCGGCCGATTTCACATGGGCAATCGATCGAACGAGGCCACCCAGCAAGTGCTGCATTTGCCTCTTTTGTCTTTCCTTCGTGTGCACCTGGCACAAGCCCCCATTCCATCATCCACGAATCGTATCCAGAACATGGTCGCTGCCAAGCACAGCCTGCCGACGTACTGCGTTCATGGAGGCTGAGAAAGTGCCTGTCAAGGCCTCGAGGGCGGTCAAGATGATCCAAAGCCATGAGACAGACCCTCTCTCTTGTGCGAGCTGTCTTACTTATCTCATGGAATGTTCGCACGCCTACTGAGCTATTATTACCAGGAAGCCGTCCGTTGAGCTATTGATATTGACAGTTGACACTAGCGAGTGCATGTGCGGACGTTCAAATACATATGTATATCGTCGATATTTTATGTCGCCATCACGTAGGGTCCTGGTGGTGACACATGACCAAAGATTCGTCCCGATGCGACGGCGATAGGAGACCGGTCGATGGTCGTCTCGCCAGTCCGGGTGGGTCCGCCGTCGATGCTGGATGGGTTGAGATCCATGTGATGGAGGGTTGCAACAAGTCGTTCGATTCGGTCACAAGCCGCATCCACCACGACGGGCACTTACATCCTGTAAACGATTCATGCACATTGGACGAGGCGACACGGCAAGCCCAAAACATTTCTTGCTTCACCATTTGCTCTCATCAAAAGTTATAAAACACTTCAATGAGGCATCCTGGTCATGCTAACGAGTCGGATATGAATTTCAGGCTTTCGGGCCATTGAAAACTTATAAGAGGCATCCTACGTGCCTACCCCCTCAGCTGTCCACAACCGTCTCAGCTACGCATCTCGAAGCAAATTCGGAGAAAGGTTTACGTTGGACATGGGTAGATAGGGTTACGACCGTCATCAACGATCCTTGGTACTTTGGTACAGAACACACAACAGCCGTATTACCTGTGACACCCTCTACGAATCTCTGCGGCCAGCTGACGATCTCGAGGCTGCAAACATCGCTGACTGTGGTGGTGCGGAACGCCTTGAAGCGGCGTCATCTCCCGTTACGGCTACTGCACCTGCTCGGTGCGATTGTTCTTCCTATCACATTGACCAGTGTTTGTCTAATTCTGTACTACGGTCCAAGGAACCACCACAGCAGTTGACAGCCTGGTGGGCAATTGAGTTTCGATCGGTAAAGCACCAGCCGTACGTTACATTCTTGAATCGCTGGAAGTATACGGACCCTAACCCAGGAGCCCAGCCGTATGAGATAAGAGTCCGGGCCTCTGGCCTCATACTTGTAAGAGCTTACAAACGTAAGCAGACCGGGTCCTTGCCCGGCGAAAATAGGACCCACTCCGAGCCGATGACCCACTTTCCCCGGCAGACTTTCCGGTGGTGGTTCATGCAGCGAGATGATGGCACCGGCCAAAACCCGTATAAACCGACCATGGAGCGGAACTTGATCCTTGGAATTCCGCACTCTCGCAAATCCTTTAGCATACGACTCGGGGACTGACTCCATCAACCTAGCTGCCCATCTGTTTTCCTCACAGTGTACGTCCCGTTTTATCGTAAACACAGAGGTATATGAAGCTCTCAACGAAGTTTCGATATACAGTAAGCACCTCACACCAACATGCTCTGCGTGGGTTATGATGAGCGCCGCCGCCAAAAGACTTCGGCAGGTGAATGGGACGGCTGAGATCGGTGTTAAGATCCCGATCACCGGACCCGAAGTGGGCGATGACTCTAACGAGCCCCAAAGAGCAAGAAGCGATACCGCTGCTCCATGAACCCCACAGATGGCTGGTTGACAACTTGACATACGTAAGAGCAAAAGACTCACTTCGATCAACAAAAACCCACATCCTACCCAATCACGATTTCTGCGAGGACAACCAGATACTGTACACACGGCCGACAATGGTATGTCTTAATACCGACATTTTGGGGAGCATGTCGACGTCAAACATCGGCCGGTAATTGTGACGACATATTGCAAATCCGCCGGTGCTCTCCTGCCGTCACGGCATCGGATCGGCCCTAGCGATGATGGCAGCGACGTGTCTCACGGGGCAAAAGCATCGAGACTTGAGCTCATTGACCGGCCGATCGGCAGTGACAGAATAGGGAGGGTGAAAATGCCGACACAAAACGGACGGGCCCCGGATTGGTGACAGGAGACAGACTTGTTGACATGGTTCAGGGGCCGAATTTTTGTGGTGATGCAAGGACACGGTCCAGGACCTTAAGCAGACCCCCACCCACTTTTTTTTCGCCCGTAATATGATTGGTCATTGGCTGTGACTCTAGACGAACTTGGCAGGCGGTGCAAGCTTAAATCATCCGGGGACCCCTCCGCGGCGGTCGTCCAGTGTCCAGGGGACCCCCGTTGCCCTGCGCTAAAAGCTTGCCTGCCGGATGTGTCGCGGTTCAGCGGCGCTGCGGCCCTGCCGGCCCTGCCAACTCCCGCGCTGGACCTGCCCCTCCAGGTTCTCACGAGTCGCCGAAGACGGCATTGGACAATGGCGTGAATGCAGAAAACTTTTCTGAATCCCACCCGCCCAGGCTGTCCCCAACCCAATTACGGGTACAGCGTGGCGGGCTGACGGCCTGGCGGGGCTCCTCGAGGCTGCCGAAACAAAAAAAAAAATATTTACCCCGTGGCCGAGTCCTGGGATCCTTTCTCTTCCCTTTCCTCTCCTCTCCTCTCTCTCTTCCTCTTGCTATCAAGCAGAGGCCATATCGAGCTTGGATAGTGAGGATATCCAGCTGAAACATACACGCTACACCAATATCACTTTGCCTTCGTTTCTCGCTCTCCCCCACAACGAAAACGAATCAGCTCCTGAGCTCTTCTTGACGAAGCTCTCACCATCATTGACGTCCTCTCAACCACCGTCTTCCATTCTCGATTTTGCGCCGCTTTTTCACTACTCTTTTCTTTTCCACTATACCCCTCTCAAAATAGTCGTTTCTCTCTCTTTTTGTTTGTTTATACTCTTAAAGTTCACCTATTTCCACCATGGCCGCTACCGTCTACCGCCCTGCCACGGCCCCCATCGCCGATGCGCCCAGCGAAGGCCTCGTTTGCCTTGAGCTTGAGGATGGCTCCGCCTACCAAGGCTACAGCTTTGGTGCGCCCAAGAGCATTGCCGGTGAGCTTGTCTTCCAGACCGGCATGGTCGGCTACCCCGAGTCCGTGACCGATCCCTCGTACCGCGGTCAGATTCTCGTCATTACCTTCCCTCTTGTTGGAAACTATGGCGTCCCCTCGAGGGAAACCGTCGATGATCTCCTCAAAGATCTCCCCGCCCACTTCGAGTCCAACCAGATCCACATTGCCGGTCTCGTTACCGCTTCTTATGCTGGTGAAGACTTCTCGCACTTCCTCGCCACCTCCTCACTCGGAACATGGCTCAAGGAGCAGGGCATCCCTGCCATGTATGGTGTCGATACCCGCGCCCTCACCAAGCGCATTCGCGAGAAGGGTAGCATGCTTGGTCGCATGCTTCTCCAGAAGGAGGACTTCACCACCAGCGCTCCTTCTCTCGGAGTCCCTGGCGACTGGAAGCCTCACTTCGAGACTATCGAATGGGTTAACCCCAACGAGAAGAACCTCGTCGCCGAAGGTAAGCAACATGCGCCCCTTGACAGGATAGACAGGCCAATGCTAACATACTACTTCCAGTCTCAATCAAGGAGCCCAAGCTCTACAAGCCCGATGATGCCACTGCCCTCAAGCACCCCTCGGGCCGCAACCTTCGCATTCTCTGCCTCGATGTCGGTATGAAGTACAACCAGCTCAGGTGCTTCGTCAAGCGCGGTGTCGAAGTCCTCGTCTGCCCATGGGACTACGATTTCTCCCAGGAAGAATATGATGGTCTGTTCATCTCCAACGGTCCTGGTGACCCGCAGGTCATGGACACCACTGTCAAGCACATCTCTGCCGCCCTGCACAAGAACAACACACCCATCTTCGGTATTTGCTTGGGTCATCAGCTGCTCGCCCGTGCTGCCGGTGCCAAGACGATCAAGCTCAAGTTCGGTAACCGCGGTCACAATATTCCCTGCACCAGCATGGTTACTGGAAAGTGCCACATCACCTCGCAGAACCACGGTTATGCTGTTGACGCTACCACTCTCCCCACCGGATGGCAGGAGCTTTTCATCAACGCCAACGATGGCAGCAACGAGGGTATCATGCACGTCGACCGCCCCCACTTCAGTGTCCAGTTCCACCCTGAGAGCACCCCCGGCCCCCGTGACACCGAGTTCCTCTTCGATGTCTTCATTCAGACCGTTGCCAAGTGCACCGCCGACAACACCCTCCTCCAGAAGGGTGTCGAATTCCCCGGTGGTACCACTGAGGAGAACGAGAGACTCCACCCCCGTGTTGATGTCAAGAAGGTCCTCGTCTTGGGCAGTGGTGGTCTCAGCATCGGTCAGGCTGGCGAGTTCGACTACTCCGGATCTCAGGCTATCAAGGCTTTGAAGGAGGAAGGCATCTACACCGTCCTCATCAACCCCAACATCGCCACCATTCAGACCTCCAAAGGCTTGGCCGATAAGGTCTACTTCTTGCCCGTCAACGCTGAGTTCGTGCGCAAAGTCATCAAGTACGAGCAGCCCGACGCCATCTACTGCACCTTCGGTGGCCAAACCGCCCTCTCGGTCGGTATCCAGCTCAAGGATGAGTTTGAGGCTCTTGGTGTCAAGGTTCTTGGTACACCCATCGATACCATCATCACTACCGAAGACCGTGAGCTCTTTGCTCGCAGCATGGAGTCCATTGGTGAGAAGTGTGCCAAGTCCGCTTCGGCAAGCAGTGTTGAGGAGGCCCTTAACGCCGTCAAGGATATCGGTTACCCGGTTATCGTTCGTGCGGCTTACGCTCTTGGTGGTCTCGGCAGTGGCTTCGCTAACAACGAAGCTGAGCTCGTTGACCTGTGCAACAAGGCGCTGGCAGCCAGTCCCCAGGTTCTTGTCGAGCGCAGTATGAAGGGCTGGAAGGAGATCGAGTACGAAGTTGTTCGTGACGCCCAGGACAACTGTATCACCGTGTGCAACATGGAGAACTTTGATCCTCTTGGCATTCATACCGGCGATTCCATTGTCGTCGCGCCTTCCCAGACTCTCTCCGACGAAGACTACAACATGCTTCGCACTACTGCTGTCAACGTCATCCGCCATCTTGGAGTTGTCGGCGAGTGTAACATCCAGTATGCTCTGAACCCCTTCTCCAGGGAGTACTGCATTATCGAAGTCAATGCCAGATTGTCGCGTTCCTCGGCCTTGGCTTCCAAGGCTACCGGATACCCCTTGGCTTTCATTGCTGCCAAGTTGGGTCTCGGTATTCCTCTGAAGGAGATCAAGAACACTGTCACCAAGGTGACCTGCGCTTGCTTCGAGCCTTCCCTGGATTACGTTGTGGTCAAGATGCCTCGTTGGGACTTGAAGAAGTTCACCCGCGTTTCTACCCAGCTCGGCTCTTCCATGAAGAGTGTCGGTGAGGTTATGAGCATCGGCAGGACATTCGAAGAGGCCATTCAGAAGGCCATTCGTGCCATCGATTTCCACAACCTTGGCTTCAGCGAGTCCAAGACTGCGCTCATGTCCGTCGATGACGAGCTTCAGACCCCCTCTGACCAGCGTCTGTTCGCCATTGCCAACGCCATGCACGCGGGCTATACTGTGGACAGAATCTGGGAGTTGACCAAGATCGACAAGTGGTTCTTGTCCAAGCTCAAGGGCCTGAGCAACTTCGCCAAGGACATGACCAAGTTCACGGCCAACGACATTGTTGGTCGTCCTGATCTTCTCCTTCGCGCGAAGCAGCTTGGCTTCTGCGACCGTCAGCTTGCCAACTTCTGGGATTCCAACGAGCTGGCTGTTCGTCGCATGCGTCTCGAGGCAGGCATTACTCCTTTCGTCAAGCAGATCGACACCGTCGCCGCTGAATTCCCTGCCTTCACCAACTACCTTTATCTGACCTACAACGCCAGCGAGCACGATGTTTCGTTCGAAGACCGTGGTGTCATGGTTCTTGGTTCGGGTGTGTACCGCATCGGTTCTTCCGTCGAATTCGACTGGTGTTCCGTTCGGGCCATTCGCACGCTCCGCGAGTCTGGCTTCAAGACTATCATGGTCAACTACAACCCCGAGACCGTCAGCACAGACTACGACGAGGCCGACAAGCTGTACTTCGAGAACATCAACCTGGAAACCGTTCTGGACGTCTACCAGATGGAGGACGCTACCGGAGTGTTGGGAGCTATGGGTGGCCAGACGCCTAACAACATTGCTCTGCCCCTTCTTCGTGCTGGCGTCAGAGTCCTGGGTACTTCTCCTGAGATGATTGACACTGCCGAGAACCGCTACAAGTTCTCCCGCATGCTTGACCGTATTGGTGTCGACCAGCCGACTTGGAAGGAGCTTACCAGCTTCGAGGAGGCCAAGGCCTTCTGCCAAAAGGTCTCGTACCCGGTGCTCGTCAGACCTTCCTATGTGCTTTCTGGCGCCGCCATGAACACCGTCTACTCCGAGGCCGATCTTGAGTCCTACCTTCAGCAGGCTGCCGATGTCTCTCCTGAGCACCCTGTCGTCATTACCAAGTACATCGAGAACGCCAAGGAAATCGAGATGGACGCTGTGGCCAAGGACGGAAAGGTTGTTGGACACTTCATCTCGGAACACGTCGAGAACGCTGGTGTTCACTCTGGTGATGCCACCCTCATCCTGCCGCCTCAGGATCTGGAGCAGGCCACTATTCAGCGCATCGAGGAAGCCACTCGCAAGATCGGTACCGCTCTCAACGTTACCGGTCCTTTCAACATCCAGTTCATTGCCAAGGACAACGACATCAAGGTGATTGAGTGCAACGTTCGCGCTTCGCGCTCTTTTCCCTTTGTCTCCAAGGTCATGGGAGTTGATCTCATCGAGATGGCCACCAAGGCTATCATGGGCCTGCCTTTCGAGGAGTATCCTGCCATCGATCGTCCTGCTGGCGGTGTTGGTGTCAAGGTCCCCCAGTTCAGTTTCTCTCGTCTGTCTGGCGCTGACCCTGTGTTGGGTGTTGAGATGGCTTCCACTGGTGAAGTTGCCTCCTTTGGTGTTGACAAGTACGAGGCCTACCTCAAGGCTTTGATGTCCACCGGCTTCAAGGTTCCCAAGAAGAACATCTTGCTCTCCATCGGTTCGTACAAGGACAAGAAGGAGATGCTGCCTTCTGTCGCCAAGCTTTCTCAGATGGGCTACAAGCTCTTCGCTACCGCCGGTACTGCTGATTTCCTTCAAGAGCATGACATTCCCGTGCAGTTCTTGGAGGTTCTCGCCAATGAGGATGACCAGAAGTCCGAGTACTCCCTCACCCAGCACTTGGCTAACAACATGATCGACCTCTACATCAACCTGCCTTCCAACAACAGGTACAGACGCCCTGCCAGCTACATCAGCAAGGGTTACCAGACACGTCGCATGGCTGTTGACTACCAGATTCCCTTGGTCACCAACGTGAAGAACGCCAAGATCCTCGTCGAGGCTATTGCCAGGTACCGCGACATGGAGATTGGCGAGCGTGACTACCAGACCAGCCATACCCCACTTCAGCTCTCTGGGCAGCTCAACTTCACCCTTCAGGACTCGCTCTCCAGGCCTCACTCTTTCAAGAAGGCTCATGTTCTGTCCGTGGAGCAGTACACTCGCGCCGACTTGCATCTTCTTTTCACTGTTGCCGAGGAGATGCGCCTCAGTGTCCAGCGCGGAAACGTCATGGACATTCTCAAGGGACGCATGCTTGCCACTCTCTTCTACGAGCCTTCCACTCGTACATCGGCGTCTTTCGAGGCGGCCATGAAGCGTCTTGGCGGTGAAGTCATTTCCATTGCCACGCAGCACTCCTCTGTTCAGAAGGGCGAGACTCTGCAGGATACGCTCCGTACTCTTGCCTGCTACGCCGACGCCATTGTTCTCCGCCATCCCGATGAGAACTGCGTTGATGTTGCCAAGAAGTACAGCCCGGTGCCTGTTCTCAACGCTGGTAACGGAAGCAGGGAGCACCCCACCCAGGCTTTCCTGGATCTCTTCACCGTCCGTGAGGAGCTGGGCACTGTCCAGGGCTTGACCTTCACGTTCGTCGGTGACCTTCGCTATGGCAGACCTGTGCATTCCCTGGTCTACTTGCTTCGTCACTACTCGGGAGTCAAGGTGCAGCTCGTCTCCCCCAAGGGACTTGAGCTGCCTGCTGGTGTTCGCCAGCAATTGGTGAAGGCTGGCCAGCTGCTCTGCGAGTCTGAGACGTTGACCCCTGAGATCCTTGGCAAGACTGATGTCTTGTACTGCACTCGTGTGCAGAAGGAGAGGTTCACGAGCGAGGCGGAGTATGAGAAGGTGAAGGGTTCTTACCGCATTGACAACCAGACCCTCAAGCACACCAAGAGCAAGATGGCTATCATGCACCCGCTCCCCAGGAACGAGGAGGTTGCCGAGGAGGTTGACTTCGACCAGCGGGCCGCATACTTCAGACAGGTAAGATCCCCTTTGACATTGTTTCCGCCATAGTGCGGCGATCAAGATCGTTTGCTGACAGATTGTAGATGAGATATGGTCTCTACTGCCGTATGGCCCTCCTGGCGTTGGTCATGTCTGGTTAGAAGATGGTCGTTTCTCTTTTTTTTCATTTAGGGTAATCGGTGTTCCGGTGTATAGACAAAAAGGGTTTCATTTCCTTTGTCGTGTCTACCTAACACAAAAAGAGTAAGAGATAGAACGCGTAAACGATTTCGGTAGACATCTTCGTTTTCGCTTTTTTCTTTCTTTTTTATCTCTTCAAAGTCCGCTTGAAGCGGCTATGATCTAATGATTCAAATGAGTGTAATGATTTGTATGAATGATTGTGAATGATGCGTATGTTCGTTCTGTATGTACACTGTTGATCGGTGTGCGTACGTTACGTGCGTTACGTTCGTTCGTTTCGTTCATTCGTTTTGTATACGTCATGTATATACGTTTATTTCGTTTCTTTTTTCTGTTATTTGTTTTACATGCATACGTTTGATACGTATTTTTTTGTATCTAGCTTAGATCTAATGCCTAATCTAATTGAATGACTCATCACCAACTTTTGTTCACTTTGTTTTGCCTTCGTTTCGTCCGATCTTCAAACTTGGGAAGATCTGGTGTTTCATCTGCAAGGAACAGATTCTCTGGCAGATCCAGATTTCTGGTCATCTCAAAATTTTAACAATCGGATCAAAAACCCGGACTACACATGCAGACGGCGGCGGACGCATATCGGCTTATATGCTTGCTTCTCAGACCCCATCCGTCTTGTTTCGTTATCTTGTCTGTTTCTTTGTTTATTCGAGTGTTGTCCACTTCAAGAAAACACCGAGTGGACTTGAGGCTGAATCTAGACTTTAGAGCCGTCTTAGGTAGTGATGGAGGCACTTCGGGCCCAAGAGAGGGCTAAGATCTTGTTGTTACTTTTAATGCCAAGACTTGAGAAATGCGAAATGCGAAAGGGAGGTAAACTAATCTTTTGTTTTTCTTGTTTGTTTTCTTGGGAAGGGGATAGTTCAGGTAAAACCGTAGAATTGGACTGTATGTTCAGAAGGCGGGCGGGTGTTGGCAGATAGATGGGTTAGGTGTTCAAATCCTCGAGTCTTTGCTGGCAGTCAAGATGGGATGGATGGGATGAATGGGAAATGGGAAATGGGAAACGATGATGAGACTCTGAAAAGGATGATTGCCTTTAGCAGGTCCTTCAAGAGAAAATGCCATCTCACAACAAGCTATCAATTGATAGATGGGTTTCTAGGTAGGTAGCTCAACGGATGGCAAGATAAGGTATCCAACTCTCCAGCGGAACTTATATGTCGACGTCGGCCCAAGCACCCCCTACAGCCGACGGAACCCGTCTTAAATCCTTACCCTGCTAACACTCATCAGCATGAGGTGCTCCCGATCTCGCTGCTTTGAATTTGCTCCAGTCCAGACTCCAGTCCGAGTTCAAACTTGTCCAAACCGTTCAGCTCTCCTCTTTATCTGATTCCGCTTCAACAGTATGGAGTTCGGATGACGGACCCACGCCCGGCCGGTGACGCTATCCCCGTTCGTTTCGGAGGGGCCGAACGCAGGAGCGGGCGGAGTACATACCTTGACAGCGGAGGTGGAGTGGACTACGGAGACAAGGGGTGGACCCTGGAGCGGGCGCCCGTGCTTTGTATCGACGAACCCCTGGAAGTTATGATCGCCAGTCCGTCTTCATTTAGATATGGTACGGGGTGGGCACTGACCGCGTGTTCCCTTCCGTCTCGCTTTCGTACCGTTTTCTTTGGTTCGTATCAATATTTTGATGATGTCACAGCCTAGGGGACGGGACGAGCGTGGAATCAACTGACCGACCGACGCCTTGGAATGCAAACCGTCTGTCCCTACTCCCTGGGCCTGGGGTGATAATACGGGGTATTTTGGGATTATACTATTACTACGACAAAGACTATCTGTTATGGATATGTACTGCTGTGTGAAGTAACCCTGGCGATAATTATGCTTTTGGCTGGGTACCGTTTGGTCATGCTCGCTTTGATCACTTTTCCTCTCCTTCTTTGACCATAGACAACCCATGAATCCTCAGTCATAGCTGATCCTTTCCTAACAACGCCGTTCTTTGTGAGGCAGCAAACCAGAATACGCAAAAACAAACTCCTCGATCCGCCCAGAACCAACAACAATTGATCCGCTCTTGCCCCAAAACGCCTACCAAAACTGACCATGCCCCTTTTCATCGTGCCTTCAAGTTCGTAAAACGATGATTCCGCCGCATGGTTTCGACATCGACCTATGACCCATACGTGTAACGCCGAAGAATGGTTTTGACCGAGAGTCCGTGAAAAACCATGAGGGTATAATGCTGGTAAAAGGAAAAAAAAGATAAGAGGACCCCGATGCTCCAGTAAACACCGTGAACATTCGCCTCGTGCCTTTCGGCTTCGAGGTGGATGAGTGCGCCACCCAGCGCGGTCGCCAACTCATCAATTGCAGTCCATGTCGAAGGCCGGTGATGAGTTGCGTTCACACAGCGGCGTTCCCGCCGGTGTCAGCTGCAACCCCAGGCCATAGACAGCCGCGCCCGAGCTCACACATCGCTTGTGTTGTTCTTTTTGGAATTGAGATTGGGATTGCGACGCTGCCGCAGGAGGAGGGAGCAGAAGAGCCTGTCTTCCGGCGCGCTCCATATCATTCAACGCATCCCCAATCAAGCGCTCATCCCACAGGGGAAGGATGCGATAGTTCAAGTCCTCCATGATGCAGCGTTCCGTGATGTTGATCTGCTCGCACGTCCACAGGTTGTTACCCCATGCGGAGCGGTAGTATTGGGTCGGCGCGTGGGCATCCTCCAGGAACTTGACGGCGATGATGAGCGCGGCCAGGACGATGACCTCGGGCTTGACGCAGTCGATGTGAAGTTGACTGGCGGCTGCCGCCGCCGGGCTTGCCGGAAGGGTGTATCGCTTTGACTGTTGCTGTTGCTCGGTGGTGGTGGAACCTTCGCGGCGAGATGGTGGACAGCGCAAGCGCCAGTTCAGCGCAAACTTGGAGCTGAGGGAATCGAGAATACAGACGGCGAGAGCGATCTCGTCCAGCTTCAAGCCTGTGCGCGTGAGCAACTCGTGGACAAGGGACACAGAGGGCAACGCCAAGGAGGCAGCAGGAGGGATGAGGTTGACCAGGTGAATTGCAGGGCCTATTTGATGAATGTGTTAGAACAAGGTCGTAGAAAAACATAACGATAACCAACAATGAACACTTACCTAATAGTTCCGAGTCGAGAAGTCCTCCATTTTCCACGAGTGATCGGGGGCTCTGTGGGACTGACGAATTGCGGGAGGAGGGGGGCGGTGTGGGGAGGTTCGACAGGGGTTGATAGGTACGGGCAAAATATTCCTCGTCAAAGTCGAAATCAGAGTCGTCGTCCGTCATGCAGTCGTTGTGCTCGTCGTGAATAACACGGTCTTCCACTGGGGTCGTTAGGGACGGCATCTTGATTAACGGTTTGTCGTTATGTATCGTAGAGGTGCTGTTTCCTATTTTCCCTCCTTTTCCTTTTTCTTGTTCGTTTTTTTTTCCCGGTGATTCTTGTTTTGATATGATGAATGATATCTTGGGCTCACTCAGGGTCGCCGGGGGCCAGTGCTTCCAGGAGGGCACAACTGAGGGAAGCAGTTCCAAGGGCTGCTCATATTCACCCGGAAAAGGGACTTGATGGACAGTGACTTGAATCACGCGACGGGTTGCGGATCAGATGCGTCGTCTCACGGGAGAAGGCGGCGGAAGCGGTGTTGCGTGTGTGCTATTATACACTGAATGTCTGAAAGAAGCTGAGGCCAAGGTCTCCAACACGAGGTCTCAGGTCGTACACCTGTCACAAGGCAGACCGCAAAGGCGTTTGAATTCTGTAAATAATAAAGATGACAAGCTTGTCCAAGGTAGAAGACGTTGTGGGAGAGGATGTGAGCAAAGGGGGGGAGGTGGTGGGCATATATGTACATGTACCTCGACGGAGGATGGAGGCCAAGCGATGCAGCTTCGTCAATGGTTCACCTTTGGGGTCAACATCAGCTCTTCTCTGGGATGCAGAGAGGAGTCTAGAGACAGCGGCCAGGATTCCAAAGGCCGGGATGGAGGCCGGGATATTGGTGGAGGCTGGCTTGGCGGTCGTTTCGTCAGATGTTTCCTAGCGCACGTCGTTGTAGAGTCGTGTCTGCACCTCCAGTGCCTGTGGCCCGCCTTTTGTCCGCCATGGAACCCTCCTGCCCTCCCGTCACCAACCCTCACCCTCTGGACTCTGGTGGTGGTGTCCTGGTCGCCGTCGCATCCAGTGGCATCCACGACCACGGCATCTCGCTCGCTCCCACTCGCCAATTGCCCCCTGCTTGCCTTGCCCTGCAGCCCCTGTCAGATGCATGGGGCTCCAGCAGGCCCAGCAGCAGCAGCCGACCAGCGAGAAAAGTGGAAGTGCGACCCGGACGAGCAAAAGACCCGACTCCCGTTTGGAAAGAGAGACTCCAACGACTCCAGCAGCGATCTCCGGTGGCCGTTGCTCTTTCCACTTTGCTTCTTCGGTCTGCAAAAGGGCAATGGTGGCCCAGGTGGCAGTTTCTAACTTAAGAATTGAGGGTCACTCTCGATGGAACCTGTTTCCCCACTCAACGGCATCAGATCCCACCGTGCGCTGCAGCATCCGATGTCCTGTCGAATCTGTGAGATGCCATCTCAGGGCAGGATTGTCAGGATTGTCAGGCACTCCAGGGCCAAGTCGATCAGGGATACGAGTTCTAAGTTTGTGTTCCTGGCCGTCTGAACACTGCTGAATGAACGGCGGGCATGGTGAACATCCCGTTCGTAGTGTACACAATGAGACAAAAGTCGATGATTGCTCGCACTTTCTCCAGTCTTCGATACAGTGCGGACATGACCACCTCCACCTTTCACCTTTCATCTCCAAAGAGGGCAACAAGGCACACGAGGCGGCCCGGTCGGCAGATGACACAGCATGAGGTAGGTATTTCTGGGATAACTCCGAGGCTCAGACATGCCAGCATTATCTGTTTCCCGTCCGTTTGTGTCTCACAAGACTTGCCCTGGGCTGCCCTGGGCTCACCTGGTATACGGGTATACGGTATAACTGGGCTGTCGGAAAGAGAGACAGTCAGCCATCAATGGAGTTCCTGACAAACCCCACAACCACACAAGGTAGATCCGAACCTGTGTGGACCAAGCGAAATGGCGTGTTGAGGCGCAGAATCGCGGAGGCGGCCGCTGGAGCTTGGAGCCATTGGCACACAGTAGCACACATTGGCAGACAGCCGGACCGCCTTGGCCAGAACTCTTGGGATCGCTTGAAAATTGAATGTCGGAATGTTCAGTCAGTGGACTTGCAGGAGTCGTTCAGTGGGGCCTGCCATCGTGAACGCCACTGGCATCCCGAGAAACAAAGTTCGGGGCGGCTCCGATGCACCACGGCTGACGGCAAAGATGGAAAATTGCAAAGGTAAATCGATATGGATGCCAGGGGCGGGAAGATCATAGAGTCTGCTCTGTCAAGATCCAAGTGATTCATTACTTGCTAGAGTGAAAAGGTGGATGGAGGCTGACGACTCCCCAATTTGGATGAAAGGGGTAGCTGCCGATAGCTGCAGGCCCTATACAGCGGTCGCTTCAGGTTACCCTTCCGCCTGCATACCTCTACATAACTTCAGTTATATACAGCGGTATGTCCAGATATCCAAGCGGCTGATGCCGACAGATACGTCACAAAGACGGGACCATCACAACCAAGGGTTGAGGCCGGTTTATCAAGATTCAAGATGGCTTTCATTTAACAAACATTATCAACCAAGATTGAGCATTCCATCGCACCGAGCATTGGTCTTCCGTTCCATTCTATACTGCGTCATTCGCGCGGATGTGTGGCTGTCTTTCGTCAACAACCCCCCACAGCATTCACAGCTCCTTCCTGTTTTCATTATTTCACGTTTTGACACATCATGTGCTTGTCTTTCGGGTAGGCGCAGAGAGTGTGGTCGGGTTGATCGGTTCTTGCCTTTTCGACTATCACGAGAAAACACCACGTCACTTCCAGCCCTGGACCGCCATTCGACGTCTTTCTTCCGACGGTTCGCATCTCTATATCGTCTGTAAGAGGTATCAGAGCTCTGACGATCCGAAGAAGGGAGAGGGCTTAGGGCAGAGCTATCACGTCGGTGGCACTGGAAGACCCTTCAACTCGAAATTTAAACCCAAAGCGGTCAGAGCAAGACATCACGGATAACCCCGCCTCAAGACTAACGTTTTCAAGGTAACTGTTACCGAAAACCCTCTCCCTCGAGTTTCCCTTTCTCGCAGTTCTCGAGGCGTCTTGTAACCACACACAACCTCAGCTGCTGAACAGACGCCACAACCTGCAGCCAGGGCAATTTATACCCACGCTTCCTCTTCCCTGACTAGTCAGGCATTGGCTCGCAGTGCATATCCCCAAGAGGATACCACGCTTTTTCAGTGCTGCTGAGCCTACCGCCAGGACCGCCAACTTGCGCCAAGCGGCCGAACCACAGCGATGGTGAGACCGCCCTAAAAAGGAACAAGGGTGAAGGGAGAGAGAAAAAAATCATTCAAGACAAAAAAAAAAGCCAAGAAGACGTTTCACAGAAAGAGCGACCCAACGTCCCGGGAACATGGAAGATAAAGTGAAGGCTGTTCACTCTTCAGGCCTTCAGAGTCCCTTCCTGGCGGGTCTTTTCGCTACACGTATTCGGAAGCTACCGCTCGTATTTGGTGATCTCCCCAAGAGACTCCAAGAGACCAAGCGCGCGCAAGCCCCATTGCCCCATGTCCCTTTTGAGGTGGGTGAGATGAAGGACGGCGGCCACGACAACAAGCGAGGCCCACGGGGACTACGACAACGGTGGATACCATCTCGGCGGCTCTTTCGGTACCCGGAAGAGGTTCGTTCGCACCACAGCGAGTCACGGTGGTCGCGGTGGTGGTCCCCTTAGGTACCTTGGCATTTCTCTGAGGTCCCGGTACGGCTCGTACGGGTACAGCGGCGCCATTGTAACCATTCCCGACGATTTGCGGCGGCGCTAATTTCAGCCTCTTCCGGCGGGACCAGGCTTAATCTGGGGGACAAGGCCGACGTACGGGCCCCGTAACGTACGTCCTGTTTGGGTGGCTTGGCTCTTGTGCTGTGTTGTTTGTTCTCTTCTTCTCCAAGCAGTACGATGATTCACTCTGACCGCAAAGTCGTTAATGAACGAACAACTACTCGAAAGGGGACTAAGTAGAAGGGGCCTCGAGAGGGTGAACACTTGTTGGCTCACGATTCTGCGACGACATTTCACAGCATGTCATCGTGTATCCATTTGGAATCATGCGGTTTCATCGATTCGTCCACTTCCATTCTCGTTTTTCTTTTCCTCCCAAAATCTTACCCAGCTGACTTGTTGGACTGTTGGCTACACAAACAGAAGCTTTTACCCACATGGCTTGCTTACTTACATTGAGAACGCATGATTATCGATTCCGACAACGGCTGTTGTCGACTTGACGGTTCTTCAATTCCCGAAGTTGACGGCCCGGGACAGCAAAACATTGGAAACATTTATAAACACTTCATCAATTTAAAACCTCCATCTGCCGGCAGCGACGGTCGGGGTGTACTTGGTTCACCAAACCTGGGTGACTACATATGAACCCAATTCTGCCTGAAGCCAGCGAGAATCGGGATCAAACACTACACTCGCCGTGAGCATGGAGACACCTACCTGGACATCAAAAACTCTGCCTTTTACATATTAGCGAAGCCTAGACCATAGGTTCGGGTAAAAAATCTCTGCTTATATTGCTACCCCATCCTCACGGGCTATTCCACCTCCTACCTCCCACCACCGACATCTCCTCATCACACATCATATTTTTTTTCCTTGCCTGAGCCGCCGTTACATCCTCCGGGGTACATACCCCGACCCGACTGGACTCGAGCTGTAGTGCAGGGAGGTAGGTAACCTGCAAGCCACGTGTGTGACTCTCCGATGCTGTGATGTGATATTTGAATGTGAGCACAGCACATATTTACAAACTATTGCACGAAAGTGAAGTCTCAGTGGTTGTAAAAGGTACATAGTTACATTCAAGGCAGAAAAGCAGAAATCCTTACCATACAAAATCCTGGACGCCGATCTCGCCATCTCTGCATGGAATTGTTCCAGACCAGGCCGGCGAAGGTCGGCCGCCTTTCCCGATCGACCGACTGCACTCCAGATGGACCAACACATACTTGACGTACCAACGCATAACCGAACACCTAGAAATTGACCAGCAAATTCAAACCACGCTGTCCGGATGAAGACCAAGACCAAAAATCGCCAACCAAGCCTATCCCAAGTTCCCAATGCATCGGAACCAGCCCGAACAAAACCCGACCTGGAACCGCCAGCTCAACTCACCCCACAGGAACCGCGCTTGTTCCCCCTAGGGCTGACTGGGTGAGATCGTGAGACAGACCCGTTAGTAAAACCAATAGTTTATATGAACTAAAGTAGTTGCTGCTTACTTGCGTTTTGCGTTTTGGCTAGTTGGTGCTACGTGGTGGATAGCGATGAAGCCGTTGAAGCGACTGAGCTGAGCTGACTGCGCTTGCGAAGTTTTGGGGTGGGGGTTTTTCCTTTTTTCCTCCTTTTCGAATCACGATAGCTGTCCTTCAAGGCTCTGTGGTTGGGCATTACTGTTAACGTTATGAGCAACATGGACAGATTGGCAAAGTATACGAGGATAGACGAGAGGGAGTTCACGGCCAGGTGAGAAAAAACGGATTGAATAATATTTCAACGTCAACAACATCCCGAAAATGGAGGAGCATCCATTCCCCTTCCAGTTTCTCACAATGACCTAAGCAAGCTATAAACCCCAGAGCGAAAAAAAGAAGAAAAGCGCTATCTGGGAGCTGTTTTTCACACACTCCTCCCTATCCCTATAAGAAAAGCTCCATATATCTATCGCCGAGAGAGAAATACGGAACCGGCCGAACAGCAGACAATCGGATTATTGTCAGAAGAGAAATACTTTTTGTTTCATCCCCGCTACCCTACCAACATATCTCAGCCCCAATACGTGACCTCGTTCCGTATGCTGGTTACTTCAACTGATTCTCAACTTCCGAAAGCGAAAAAAGTGATGACCTCAGCTCATCAATAGCCCCATTCCTCATGTCTTCCCCAATCCTGCTTGAGTATTGCGGACGTGGCTCATAACGTACCCGCAACAGTCTCAACGCATGGCAAGGCAATCGAGCTTCCCATACACCCCTAAATCCAACCATTCCGTCCACTTGCCTCCACTTCAATTCATCAATCGACCTTGCTACATGTCTCTTGCCCCGCCCAAGTCATCCAACTAAGCACCAGGGTGTCTAAGCAAATCATAAAGCACCTGATCCTCGTTCCCAATGTGGCTGCTGTACGTGTTGCTCGACAGGTTCATCGACCTATGATGAGGCTGCTGGTGGCTGTACGCCGCAGCATTGGTCGCGGCGGCGGCCGCATTATGGGCATGCGAGCTTGCCGAGGTCCCCGTCGAGTAGCCGTTGTTCGCGCTGCTGCTGGCTCCGGTGGAGCCGTAACCGGTCGACGAAGGGTTAGCGGTTGAGCCGAAGCCGCCGTAACCCCAATTTTGTGTCTGCTGTTGCTGCTGCTGCTGTTGTTGCTGTTGGTGTTGCGGCTGCTGCTGCGTGCTTGTGGTGTGCGACTGGCTCGTGTAGCTGTTGTAGCTTGGCTGCTGCTGTTGGACCTGCTGTCGCTGCTGCTGCGCCTGTGATTGCTGCTGGTGATGTTGCTGTTGCTGCTGGGCATAGGCGGCGGTGGAGGACCTGGTCTGGGTCATGGACTGCGGCCTGACGTTGAAGCCCTGGAGGGAGCCAGATTGTTGCGCGCTCGAAGAGGTCATGTTGTACGAGTTGGAGGCCGATGTGGTTGGGTTTGTATCGTAAGTTGAGCGAGCACTGCTTCGCGTTTGCGGAACAGACGTACTTGAACCCCATTGTGACGTGCTTGGAGCCGCCGTAGCTGTGTTGGTGTTGTATGAGGAAGCCGTGGGCTGCGCTGCTGATAAGCTTGCTACTGGCGTTTTGGTGTTTGACCGCGTGTTGTAAGTGTCGTAAGACGAATAGGAGTTGGACGTAGTAGATGACGGATTAGTATAGGGTTCATAGTTCATACGAGTATTCGTGGCTTCAGTCCTGCTATTGGACGTAGGATATTGCGAATAGCTATCGTAATTACCAACCGAACTTGAGGCTGTTACGCCTGTGTTGGACTGGTAACTAGAGTTGTCCGTATGGGACTGGGAAGTCTGCAGCTGGCTATGCCGTCCTGACGCACTGGTTTGCTGCTGTACCGGTGTATGGTTCTGGCTTCGGTTGCCCTGCCGAGACGATGTACGAACGGTCTGGGCTGCTGCTTGATAGGGCGAGGTGCGCGCCTGTTGTTGAGTTGTCTTTTGGACAGGAACAGTAGGCTGAGGGACTGACGACCAGCTTGAGGTTTGCCGCAGGTCATCAAACGCTTGTGAGACCGGTTGTTGTACAGTATTCTGGGTTCTATGCTGTGTCGTATTCTGCACCGACGTCTGAGGCGCAGCCGGTACTGGTTTCCTTGCCCTCGAAGCCCTAGGAGAGGGCTTGCTCTGGTAGGCAGCCGGGATAGTAGGTACCGGCACAGGAGTCCAGCTTTCTGTCGGAGCATGGGTTGTGTGACCATTCGTGGCGCCGCTCTGCAATGATGGCCCTGAAGGCAGACTACGTCTTGTCCTACCGCCCGACTGTGTTGAGCTGGACTGCTGAGCGTAGTGAGATGTGTGCTGGACGGGGGCAGGTTGCTCAACAACAGGTACAGGCTCAGGAATGGGTTCTGGCTCGGGTACCGGTGCCGGTGCCGGCTCGGGCTCAGGCTGAGGTTGGGTGTATGAGAAGTTGTGCAAAGAGTTGTCAGTAACCGATGAGTGCATATAGTCCATCGCTGCAGGTGTGACGCCGGTGTGAGTTACGTCAGGAGTAGCTGAAGCGTCCACCGACGAGTTGAAATGCTGGTAGAGGTCGGAAGGTTGATGATATGCTGTGGATTCCGGTTGAGGCGAGACCAGCTCAGATGTTGGCAGTCCATGTGGCATATTATCAATTGAATCATGATTGTCTTGTTCTTGGTTAAAGGGTTCATGGCTAGCCGGTTCATGGTGAACCGGCTCATTGTGAAAACCCGGCGACCCTAAGCCTTCCGGCTCGTCATCGGCTTCGACGACTACAGGCTCGGACTGGGCCTCTGCCTCTGCCTCTGCCTCTGAAAAGGGGTCTTTCACTTTCCTCTCGAGAGCATAATGGCATTGCAGCCCCGATGTCGTACATTGCGAGCAAGATGGCTTCTCCTTTGTGCACTGTAAACTGGTCAGAGACAAATCAAGTATAAGGGAATGTGCGTCAAACTAACCGGTACTTTACGGTCGCGACAAGGATCGCATTTGCCTCTTGTCAATTTCTCCTTCTTCTTCTTGCCACCCGACGGGGCAACGTCCTCCTGAATGTCCGCTGCTTCGGACTTCTTCTTCTTAGACTTCTTCTTTGGAGGGTTGATCGGCGCTGTCGATGGTGCTGTGGCCGCCTGCGCAGCAGGGGCAGCTTGAGCACTACCTCCCTGTTCCTTTTCGGGGTGTACGATGCGGAGTCGCTCGGCACCGTACTTCTTGAGCATAGTCAACGACTCCTGTTGAAGTTCAGGGGATTGGTTGGCGAAGATGTTGAACTGTTCGGGGGAAAGGGTCTTCGGGTCAATGCCGCCCGACTCGAGTAGGTCGATGGCCACCGTGCGACGCCTAGCTGCCTCGGCAGGAGGAATGTTGAGAATCGAATGAACATGAACGCCCTCATCGGCCGCAGCCGGGGCTTGACCAACGAGCCCTTCCGGATAGGTGCTGTAGCCATTTTGAGTATCCCCGCCTGCATGACTGTTGTAAAGAGGTCGTTCAGATGACTGTCCGACTGGTAGTGCGCCTGGCATCTCTGGGGGAAGAACACTTCCGTCTGGACCAACAGCAGCCGCGTCCTTCTTCTTGCGGCGTTTCTTGGGTTGAGTACCATCCCCTTCGGCACCGCCTTCGCCTGCGGGTCGCTTCTTCCGGGGTGGTTTTGGCGCATTGGGATCCTTAGGGGGTCTTGGTGCCCTGGGTGGCTTTGGCTGTTTAGGGGGCCTGGGCGGCTTCGGCTCCTTGGGCTTCTTTGGTTCCTTTCGTTGCAACACATGCTTGGGTTCACGAGGAGCCGGCGGAGGCACTAGAAGTGCAATAAGTTGTCCTACTGTTTTGTGAAGAGGCGTGTGGTCGTATTTGACTTCGATGACCCTCCTCCCCTTCAGGAACGCGATCGTTACTGATCCTCTGCAGTCAAAAGCCGGACGGCCTGTATGTGCTGTTAGCTCATAGTTCCATCATGTTGATGACAATAACTCCAACGTGCTGGTAAATGCGAGCGCAAGACTTACTCAGGTTGACAGCATCCATGTTATCCGGTTTCTGGCTCCATTCGCCGATGACGGCTCGGGCAGGATTCTTAGCATTCTGGCGACTCCAAGCTTGCCATGAATCCTTGCAGATGTATCCAAATGTCCACCCCTGTTCGCCGCGCGAGACCTGGCGCACCGCCCAGCTGCTCCCATCGATTTCACCCAGCGTCGTGATGATATGCTTCGCGACAGATTTCTGCAAGACGTGGTCGTCGGAGGGCTGGTTGATCAACGCATCAATCGCGTTAATCTGCCGAGTTGGTTGGGGGTTTCCGTTGACATTGCCGTTGGTGTCTCCCCCAGGTGCAGGCGCTACGCTGGATCGCGCTCCTCCCAACGACGGATCGATCGAGGCGGCTTGCTCGAGTTGCTCGTTCTCGGGCTCGGTGACTGGGATGTGGAACACGCTGGTTGAACGCAGCTCCAGGGTGACTGAAACATGTTCGGCTCTCTTTTCTGTGACCTTCGTGCTGAAGACGCTGCGCAGTTGCTCCTTAAGCTCGAGGATGGAACCGCACGAAGGGTTGGAGTTGGAGGCGCCTAGCAACGCCTCCATTGTGATTGATTTTCGACCACGGTGGTGAGATCCTGTTCGGTGTTTGGACGGTCGAGTCAGACCAAGTTGAAATGACGCCGAGTTTCGCTAAGTGGTCGCTGTGATGATCGACGACGAAAGGCGCAGCAGTCGGACAGCCGTCGCGGGAAATGGTTGTGGTCGGGATGAGAAATTGAGGTGGTTGTCGCGATGATTCCCGCCGGCCATGCGCGTCGTTCTGCTTTGGAGGAACGCGGGCAGCTCGAACATGGTGGAGTCGGTTGAGGTTCGCTTTGGGTCGGTGCACGTGTGGGCAGGTAGAGGTAACACAAGCAGTGCCCGCTATGGACCGTGCTTCAGGGCCTCACCTCACTGTATTCAGCCGCATTGTTCCTCGGTGTGCTACGCCAAGGATCATAAAGTATCAGGGTTAGGGTTCTGGTCTCCTTTTCTACTAGTAGGACGACTTCGGCAACTCTTTCATTCTCTTTGACAACGCCACTATAGGACTGAGAAAGCAAGCTCATGCTCGACTATGGATTCATTATTAGTCCCGGAAATCTACTTCTAGCTCAGTGTCATGGCCCTTTTATTACAAGCAACTATCGTTATTGTCCTGTGAGAACGCCTAGGCTAAATACTCAATCCACAACATGGCCAAATCAACAAAAATCCGACAATCCCGCATCCTAACAAGCAAAATCTCACAATCACAAGTTCTCCTCAACCCATTGTCCAAGTCTCTCAACCAGCTCAGCCTTCCTACCAGCAGTGCTGATGCCCTTGCTTGCCATGATGTCCTTCAACTCAGCTACCGTCATCTTGCCGAGCGTGCCCTGTTCAAATGCTTTCTTCAGGTCTGCGTTGCTGTTGGCCGGCCCACCACCACCACTGGTAGCCTTCTTGGTTGGTTTCGCGCGCTTTGCTGGCCTTTCTTCGTCATCTTCGAACTCACGCTTGAACGCTCTGTTGTTCTGAAGATCCCTGGCTTTCTGTGCAAGCATTTCCTTCCATTCGGCAAGGTAACCGCCAACCCTTTTGTCAATCTGCCTGTACTTAGGCAACGTGAGATCGTCCATAGAATTGGGGGTTTCTTCGTCGAGTGCCTTGGCCTGTAAGATCTTGTAGTGCCATTGCAGTGAGGGGTTTGGGTACTTGCGCGGGTCATACATAGCCTTTGGAAGTTGTAAGTTTTGGATAACTTGTCTCATCTGGTCTGTAAGTCCGTCTGCGGGTCTGGCAGGCGCCGTTACGTGATCCACGCTTCGGACATCATCTGCGAACGGAAGCGGGTAGAGCCAAAGTCCTGCAGGTAGGTACGGCGTATTTGACTCCTCGTCATCCGGGTTTCCGGAAGGGAATATGGCTACCATGACGGGATGGGCATTTTCCCGTGCGACGAACCAGGCGATACCCACCTTGTCATCTTTGAGGAGCTTCTGCCACATAGCAGAGAACACGCGAGTGGAGCCGACATATTGCTCCTCGCTGGGAAATATGAATATGGACTTCTTGACCGAGGCCCACGACGGGATCTTGGACCGCTTCTTGAATCCAATGATTCGAAGTGTTTTCCTGCCCATTTGTTTGAGTTCCGCCAGCTCTTCAGGCTTGAAGCATATGTGCTCGCCGCCAAATTTGTAGCCTTTTCTCAGTTCGGACTTCTCGACAGTTCGAGCAGCAAAGTCAACCTGCGCAGTCTCGGACTGGACGACCTGAGCCTGCTCCTCTCCTTCGTATACATAGCATGAGCGAGAAGGTGTTTGTCTGTTGAGAGGGATGTACCCTTTGACAGAGATAGTGAGGCCTGGGGCAAGTTCAAAGGGCAAGTTCGAGAAATACGACCGCTTGGGGGTTTGCTTTGAGTTGATGTTGGTGATCAAGGAGTTGAGCAAAGTCAACCCGTCGCCAGACTTGGAAGTCTTGGGACCTTCTGACTGTCCCGCCTCAGCTGCCGGATCACGATAAATAATATCCTATTCAACGTCAGCGTAGAGTTCAGCAACTGGATGTGCAAGCGTTCTTACGTCGTAAAACTTGGACAGGTCGAACTGCTTGTCCTCTCGACTGATGGGGAAAAGTTCGATAACAACCCCGAGGTCGTAAAGATCCTTGGCACGAACGGCGGCAGATGATTTTGCCTGCTTATCACCGGCATGAGGATCATCGTTATCGGTGACAATGAACAGGCGCCGGGAACCGAAGTTGGCTGCGTTTGTGGTGAAGACCTGATTGGCGCAGAAGAGCATGTTTGACATGACCACCGGCTCCTTTGATGGGACCATAATCTCGTCTTCATCCTCGTCGTCCTCTACTAAGGCCTTAAGCTTCTTGACGTCTTCGGCACCGGGTATATCGAGATCGGATAGCAGATAACAGTGGGGATATCCTGTGCCATTACCCGAATCATCGCGGAATTTGGACTTTTCTGTTCCAAAGAGCAGAACCCCCATCATATCTCTAGGCTGGGAGATGATTCGTTGCTGCATAATTTGGTAGGCGCATTTTAGGGCTGCTGTGAGAGCAGAGTCCTTGTCGGCTTTCTTATCCCCCGTAGCCTGAGGTGGTTTCAACATCGACTTGCTCACATCGATGGCAAATAGTACTGCATCTTTTTGTGTTTTATAGTCCTGGTCTCATTGTCAGCAAGCTTGTTGATGATCGTGAGGAGGTTGGTGATTGCTAACATTCTCATCCAACTCCTCATCGCCTTCGTCGCCGTCTGGTCTCTCATCCTCATCCTTCCTCCAAGACATGTTGAAAGAACTTTAAACCTTGATTCGGTTTGATCTGATTACACGAAAGGAGGGGTGAAAGATTGGCGTTGGATGATTTGCGATGAGTAAACACTGAGATTTGGGAGTTCGTAGTTGTCAAGGGCGATGACTTCATAGCAAACGCGATAGGGGACGCGACTGCCTAAACGCCAGTGCATGTGACCTGGAGCACTACAGCTGTCGAATGTGTGATGTGATTGGCTGGGAGATGCTCAGTTCGGCCAACAATGCCAGTTGCACTTTCAGGCACCCGCTTGGCCCGTGCTTCTTCCATTTTGCAGGCCGGGCCTGAGAACCACCAGACGGCAGTTGAGAAATGGTCAGCAATTGGACTTTGGAGGTTCGATACAACTACCCCTGCAGCAGTCCCGGCATCACCCCACAAGATCGCAGCTTCGCAAGCTGTTCGGCCGAGTTTAACACGTCCGAAAGGAGCCACCGTCCCGTCCCGCACACGCAGCGTCACTCTGTCCCTGTTCTATAATAAAACATAATCTTCACTTTCTGGCCACGAAGTTTTTACATCTTTGTCCTGGAAAGCCGAGCTTGACCTGAGCTGTGTCCAAACTCCCTTTCTTCAGTATCCCTCATCATGGCCTCCATGGCTCTTAGACTGCCCACGAGCCAGCTGTGCAAGGCCGCGAGGCCTTCGAGCTTCCGGCCGTCGTTGAGGTGCGCTCAGCAGCAGATGAGGTGGCTCGCCACGCCAACAACTCACCCCGTCACGCAGAAGAATGTCGGCACAGCAATGGTCTTCCTCAACATGGGCGGCCCGTCCACCTTGGATGAAGTTGGAGACTTTTTGAGCAGACTCTTTGTATGTTCATGAATCATGATGATGACCGTGCTTGTGCGCAGCTCGCCGGAGGCGCTTTTATATCGGGGCTGTTTATGTTGACCAACCCGTGCAGGCCGATGCCGACCTCATTCCCCTGGGCCGGCTACAAAACTACTTGGGGCCTTTGATCTCGAAGCGCCGGACTCCCAAGATTCAGAAGCAGTATGATGCCATCGGCGGCGGTTCTCCGATCCGCAAATGGTCCGAGTACCAGTGCGAGGAGATGTGCAAGATTCTGGACCAGATCTCGCCCGAGACGGCGCCCCACAAGCCCTATGTCGCTTTCCGCTATGCCAACCCTCTCACCGAGGAGATGTATAAGAAGCTTCTGGCCGACGGCTTCGGAAATGGCAGGGGCGGTCGTGCTGTTGCTTTCACTCAGTATCCCCAGTACTCTTGCTCGACCACGGGCAGCAGTTTGAACGAGCTATGGAAGTGGAGGCAGAGGCTTGAGGGTAAGGCTGGGCCGTCAGAGGATGGCAAGGACGGGACCATTCGATGGAGTGTGATTGACAGGTGGCCTACTCACCCTGGCCTGGTCGAGGCCTTTGCGAGGAACATCGAGGAGAAGCTGGCCGAGTACCCTGAAGAGCGCAGGAAGGACGTTGTCTTGCTGTTCTCGGCGCACAGTTTGCCCATGTCTGTCGTCAACAGAGGTATGCCTATCTCTTCTCTATTAAAACTGTAAAATGGGATATACTAACCATGCTCACTTAGGTGACCCTTATCCCCAGGAGATTGGCGCAACCGTTCAGGCGGTCATGCAGCGCCTCAACTTCTCCAACCCTTACAGGCTATGCTACCAGTCGCAAGTCGGGCCCCAGCCGTGGCTCGGTCCCCAGACCCAAACCTCAGTGGAGGAGTACATTCACAAGGGCCAGAAGGACCTTGTTTTGATCCCGATCGCCTTCACATCCGATCACATCGAAACCCTTTACGAGCTTGACCAGGAGGTTATCGGCGAGTCTGGACATCCCGACACCGTCAAGCGTGTGGAGAGTCTGAACGGCAACCCCGTCTTCATCAAGGCCCTGGCCGATCTCGCCAAGGAGCATCTTGATAGCGGACTTGCTTGCTCGCACCAGAACAGCCTGAGATGCCCCGGCTGCAAGAGCGAGAGGTGTGCTGCGTCGAAGAAGTTCTTTGCTGGCCAGGAGATCCTCCCTGGTCACTAAAAGAATGATTGGGGGACGCTATAATATCGTGTACAATATTTCAAACAAAACCGGGAATACGGGCGGCTCTCAAAAAGGGATGTGGACTGCGTGTATGCATGCGTTTGGTTTTCTAAGAACTGGCTTTTTAATGAACCGGAGAGATACACAAAATGAAGATTTTCACTCCTGAAGTCGGAACAGTAGTCAACAGGGCAGGTTGGCATGGCGATAGCGAAACCACAGTTGAGGCGGATGAGAGCTGTTGTGTATACATCTGGAACATCTCGACATTATAGGTATGTGCCTGCCATGGTGTTGTGTGGTGTTGTGTGATGGTGGTGTGGTGGCTTATCAATCAGATCTGAGACAAGTTGTTCCGTCGTGGGGGAGGGACGCCAAGCATGGATTGGGATCCCTGGCAACACCTGAATGGCTGCGTCATCGATTATACATCGGCCGCCCGCGGAACTGTAGTGGACAACCCGTCACTCCATAGATGAGTTGAAGCGTGGCCATTGGGTTCGTCGGGCTCGCATTATGTCTGTAAAACTTCGGTTTCTGGGATAAGATGCGAGTTGTCTTTGCATCGGTCTTGCAACTGACCGGCTCCATGGGTATTTATGGCAGATATCATTCAAACCATGGGGAAACAAAAGTGGTGAAAAGTGGACGCAGGTCCAAGGTGAGACGGCAGCAATCGAAGGAACGTCGGGTTATCTCCGCGTGGAGGGTTCGGAGTTCGGAACCCCACATGGCCGACCGACCGATTGTGAGACGGGATCGGGGCAATACCGTAGTCCTGATAGGTACTTTGAGGTACCTGCTGCAGTGACAGGTGCTTTGTGACAGTGGAATACAGGGCCCGCTATATGGCTTATCTGCAGGATACCGCTAGACAACAAAGTACTCCCATGTAGCACCTAACAGGTCAGGACTGTTGGAAATCGAGACCCGGACCGGAATAAGCGTTCATTCTCCCCAGATTCTTTGGGCTTTTTGGAACGGTTTTAGCGTTTTGATGTGTCTTGTTGCGGGCCACATGGAACTGGAACCTGGAAGCGAGGTTTCTTCTTTCATGCCATGATTGGGGGAGTTGGGTTATGTAAGTTGTATCTTTGCTTCCCTGGCTTTTCCCTCCATTTCCCATCATTCCCATCCCGCTCCCTCTTCCCCCACAACTTCCACACCCTCCTTCCATGTTATCGTCCTTCCTGATTGAGCGGTTGCTGCACTCTGACGAAACATCGATCTCAGATGAGGCGTCTCCTGGCTTTGTTCAAGATCCACGAAATCTCATCCAGCTTTTTTCTCACATCAGATCCGGCCTTTTATATACTTAAGTGCGAGTTAACTTCATTTACCTGTCAGCTGGAATCAATCAATCCAAAGACCAGTTGCAGCAGCATCGGGTACGGGACATATACCGGGCCGCGCCAGCAAACCACCATCTCTTACGGTCTCCCTACTCCGGCAGTAGCTTGCGACGAGATAAGAAACCCGACGCGCATGTGCCTTTTTGCTGTTAGTGCGAGCGTTGCCAACGACTAAAACGTAGCTCCGCCCATGGCGCAATAGCGTTTGTTTGTTGTCACACGCGGATCCTTCACTCTTAACTCTCCTCCTACTTTTCACTCTCACTTCACATACTCTCTTTACTGTACATACAGCTTCGGCTTGCAGCCTCATCTTGAGTATCACGCTCGAGATACTGCGCTCGAGCACGCAAGGAAACCGGGAATTGGAAGGCAACGCTGGTGGAACCCGAGGCGGCAACATATCAACACCCGGACTGCGCCCAATATGGCTACACACAGCGGGTTTCCGGATTCGGATCCCGCATCAACTTCGACTCGGGGCACTATGGCGGATTCCCAAGGCATGAGTTCAGCCACGGCGCGCCTTCGCGACACTCTCAAGACGAACAGAGTCACGGACAATGTCACCGAAGCCACGGGCCTGCTGGGTCCCGATGATGGCCACGATGCTCCTCGCAAGGACAGCTGGGCTGCAATGAAGGACTTTGAAGGGCTTCCATGGTGGAGGAAACCAGCTGTATGTTCTAAGCTTCTGACTATTGTTTTGATGAGTTGCTAATCAACGGCACAGGTCTGGTGGCTTGTGGTGCCTTATGCCATGTTCACCTTGGCTTTTGGAGGCTCCTTGGTCCCCAAGATTAATCTGTAGGGTTCCCTCAATGTGAAGCTGTGTCGCTCATTTCGCAACTTATCGGCATGAGCCGACTCTTGATGCTGAAGCTGACAACATCCAGGATCATCACTCTCATCTGTGACCGGTACTTTGCCGATAGATCAGCAGCAGATCCCAGCTTCGTCTTCACGCCTGTCATCCACGGCGGCAACAACCCCCAATGCAACATCCCCGACGTACAGCGTCTAGTCGCAAGCTTCACCTTGTGCATGGGCGTCTTGGTGGGCATAATCAGTGCTTTTACCGCACCCAAGCTCGGAGCCCTCTCGGATCGATATGGTCGCACATCGATGGTGGCCATCTGTTCCATTGGCGGTGTCATTTCCGAGATTACGGTCATCTTGGCTGGAAAGTACCCAGATACTATCCACTACAGCTGGATTTTGCTCGGCGCCTTCTTCGATGGCCTGGCCGGTTCGTTCACTGCCGGCAGCGTCCTCATCCACTCGTACGCCAGCGATTGTACGCCCCCATCCAAGAGAGGCGTTGCCATCGGTTACCTCCACGCATGCTTATTCACCGGCCTCGCCTTTGGTCCCCTCCTCGCCGGCTACTTCGTTAAATGGACGGGATCCCTTCTGTCCATTTTCTACGTCACCCTGGGTTGCCACATCGTCTTCATCCTGTTCATCTACTTTGTCACGCCCGAATCGCTCTCGCGGAGGCGGCAGCTACTAGCACGCGAGAAGTACGCAAGGGAGCAGGAGGCTCTCGGGGAGGTGCCCCGCTGGGCAGCCGTGGTTTCCAAGTTCATCCCTTTCGGCAAGCACTTCGGACATGGCGTGCGCTCTGTGCACAGGGCTAATCCTTTTGCTCCGTTGAAGATTCTGTTTCCGTCTGGTCCTCAACATAAACGCCTGCGTCGCAATCTTATTACCCTGGCACTCATCGACATGTCCATCCTTGGAGCTGCTATGAGCTCCGGGACGATCTTGATCTTGTACACGGAGTTTGTCTTTGGCTGGGGAAACCTCGAGGCCTCGCGATTTATGTCCCTGGTCTCGATGGTCCGGATCTTCGTTCTTATCGGCATTTTCCCCGTCATCAATTACATTTTCCGCACTCGGCCTGCGGCTCGGCGAAGGAGGGAGTCCGGTAACTTGCCGGTGGACGAGAAGAACGTCGGCGCCGACGAGCTGGACGTCTGGGTTCTGCGGAGTGCCCTGATCTCCGATGTTATTGGCATTGGTGGGTACATCTTTGCTCGCACCCAGGAGTGGTTTATCCTGTCGGCCGTCATCGCAGCCTTCGGCGGTCTCGGATCGGCATCGATCCAAGCCTCTATGAGCAAGCATGTTCCTACGGAGCGGGTGGGACAGTTGTTGGGCGCTGTTGGGCTGCTTCATGCCCTGGCCCGTGTCTTCTTCCCCATCATCTTCAATGGGCTGTACGCGGCTACCGTGTCGACATTTCCGCAGGCGTTCTTTGTGTTGTTGTGTTCTATCTTTGCGGCGGCGTTGATCGCGTCTTTTACTGTTAGACCTCATGGTACGTTCACCCCTATCTGCCTTAACCAAACTTTTTTTTAGCACCCGCTGACAGTTTTTATAGTATTTATGGCAGAGGATGATGAGCCGAGACCTTCTTCGTCCGGCTCAGGATCGACACGGAATAGGGAGAGACAAGATTTGTTGGAAGATGAGGAGGTTATACCCGGTTTGTAACAAGCAAGTACATAATGCTTAGCCCTCTCAGTGCCATTTGTTTCCCTTTGTCATTTTTGGTTGTATGTACGCGCGGATAGATACCACTCCCTGTTTGTCTATAGTGCTTGGATGTTGTGCATCCTTGGAAGGAGGCCTTTTGTTCAGGATTTAAACTCAACTCGAAGGGTTATAAACAGTTATCGTTTGTCAATGATCTGATACATCTGTGTATAAGTTGGTGATACAGGTCGACCTTTGGAGGCTAGTGTATGAGTAGTCGCTGGGGTGGATCAGGTCAAATTGGAAAACCCCCTGTCATAGAGACATTTGCTTTAATTGACACATGTACTATTATTGACAATGCAGGAAAATATTCGAACATGCTATGAAGATATCAACCTCACTGCAGTTGGAAGGAAATCGACGAACATTGTGGAAGCCGCGACCGGCCCCTGGTCTTGCCGTGAATTGGTCGCTTGAACTGCCCTGTCGTCGTAACGTCACTGCTGCAAATCATCCATGCGCCGCAGTCTCCACCGATCACGGACTGTCAAGGCAGCGCTGTCAGCGACACTTATAGCGGGCCGTAGCTGTATTCTTGTCTCACCTCACCGCAACACCAACTCCGTCTCACCTCGTCGTCCAACACCCGACTGTCGTGAAACCAGAGAGTTGACAACATCCCCAACTACCGGAACATCTGACATCAACTTCATAACGAATCTCCTTTTCAGGCCTAACAGTGTCATTTCTCTCCCACATTTTCACATTTCCCTCTATATCCACTGACGGAGGCGGGCTGCGCATGAGGCACATTCCCAGAAAGACGGAGGGTTTGCTCCTCAGTTTGATCAAAAGAAGAAGTGGAAAGACGACTATTGTCCTCGGCATACAACAGAAACAACTTATTAGCTTTTCCACTACTCCGCGCTTCTACAGCAACAACATCAAGACTCTATCACAATTCCCACCGACTACACTCACCAGTTATCCATCAACCTCCCCAGTGTCATCACTTCGCTCAAGCTTCCCTCCAAGCAGCAGCATCGCGACACCAACAACAACAGCAACAGGCAAAATGACAATGAGCACTTCAACCGGCCCCTCGACTGGGAGCCCGTCATCATCATCAAAGCAGCAATCCCACGGCAACGATGAAATCCACTTCGGTCCCTTCAAAGTAACCAACCAAGTCTTCCTCCGAACCCCTCACTCCTTCGCCCTAGTGAACCTCAAACCTCTCCTGCCCGGACACGTCCTCGTCTGCCCTCTGGTCCCTCACAAGCGGTTAACCGACCTCTCCCCCGCGGAAATCACCGATTTGTTCTCCACGGTGCAAGTGGTGCAGAGGATGTTGGGACGGTATTACTTTCACCCACAGTCCAAAGAAGAGGGTAGTGTGGGGGATAGAAAGCTGCTCGAAACAGGCGGCTCCTTCAACATCGCCGTACAAGACGGTCCCGAAGCCGGTCAAACCGTCTCCCACGTGCACGTGCACGTCATCCCGCGCATCAGGGACGTGAGCGCCAAGGACGCCGAGACGCCGTCGGATGAATTGTATGAGTGGATGGCGGAGGAGAAGGGGAATGTAGGGGGGGCGTTGTGGGATAGGGATAATGGGCATGGGCAAGGTGGTGGACATCATCATCATCTTCAGCACAGCAGTACGTTTGGGCAGCAACGAGAGGATGGACCTGGACAACAACAGCAACAAATAAACGGGAGCGGGAGCGGGAGCGGGAGCGGCAGCCAGCAGGTACAGAAAGAGGTGGAGGAACTTTTGAGGGAGGAGGAGAAGGGGATGGCGGAGCTGCAGGCGAGACCAAAGCCGGGAGGAAGTTTTCCTAGTATTGAGGATGCGGCGAGGACTGCGAGGGGGATGGAGGAGATGGAGAGGGAGGCGGCGGAGTATAGGAGGGTTTTGGAGGAGATGGGGATAGAGAGTGTATAGTGTAGGTAAAGAGGCGATGAAGGTGGTGTGAGTGAGAGTTTTTGAGCAGGCGGAGTAGAGCACAGTATATATAGAGTAATTTGAGAAGGAAGTTTATTCAAACAAAGTTGGATAACTAGAGGGACTCGCCGTAGACCAAATATGTTTGGTATGCCTCGTTCCCGCCCACCTGCCTTCCATCCCAACTCTTCGACTGGGCCTGTGACCCAAAGGACCGTACATAGGTAGTACGCAATCCAGGCCTTGCAGAGTAGGTATATGTATTACTTCCGTCATCGTACCTTCCGTGGCAAGCTGAATGGTAGGATGGCGCAGCGGTCATGGTTGTCGGTTTCCCTTCCCTTCCTTCCTGCCCTCGACTCCCGTGCATGCTGTGCGTTCGACCCAGCTGTAAGTCCACCCACCGTCTTCCTTGTTTTTTTTTTTGCACTTTTCTTTTGATCAGGGTTTTGTTATGCGTTGTCCTTAAGCTAGACGAAGGTAAAAAAACATTCTGATGAGTGTGTGCGAATTTAAATATTATCAAACTGGCAAACTTTGATGGACACGACTTAAATAAGCCCCATTTCCAAGTTTTCTGTATGGACCAAGTATATCCAACCTGAGAATCACCATGGCACGCAAACAAACCATCGTCCTTAAGTACTCTTGACCAACATGTTTATATAACGACTCTGTAGTATTTACTCTCTCCATGGGTATATATATATCTGCATTCCACCTCCACCGTCCGCTCCCACTTCCCAAATCCTTTGATTCCAAAACCATGAGAATAATCAAACTCAGTCCAACCCAGGTAAATGCCCCAAACCATCCAAACTGCCCAAACCCTCCAAACCCACCAAGTCATCCAGCAACCCAGATCCCCCCATCGGATCGAACTCTGCTCCTCCTCCTCCTACCGTCGTCATCTCCATCCCCGTCGACTCAACACCATTCCCTCCTCTTTCTGTCCCGTGATGAAACGCGAACATATTAGCCTGCTGCTGCTGCTGCTGTTGTCCTGCACCTCCACCGCCACTACCACCACCAATATTTCCCCGACTTAGCCCGGCCATGCTACTACCAGCACCACTACCAGCACCACTAACTGCAATAGAAGGCGGGCCACTACCAGTGTTCGTAGCTGATCCCGCTCCACCACCCTCCAAATCCCACCTCTGAAACCCTTGCTGCCAGGTTACGCCGTCCTTCAGGTACCAATCCTGTCCGTCGATGGCGTAGATCGAGCTGGGGCTTACGTGTCTGCCAATGCTCTTGTTGCTGTTGTGGTTGGCCGTTGCCGACCTCGTTGCAGCCGTCGCCATGTTATTCACGCGTAGCTGGACTGGCGTGAAAGTTTGCGACGATGTCGGTTTGACAGTGTTCGTGCCGATTTGTCCGACGGTGGGATAGTGTTGTTGTTGTTGTTGCTGATTTTGATGTTGATGTTGGGGAGGTTGGGACATGGTGTTGTTGTTGGTGTTGCTGTCGGGTGAGGAGGTCGGCATACCCCATGCCGTAATGGTGGCGAGGGTGTCGCTCATGGACATGGATGAGGCGCTCACCGGGTGGGTGAGCAGGTTATGTTGCTGCTGGTAGTTCATGTGGTTGTGGTGTGGCTGTTGGGGTTGATGTTGGTTTTGTAAGTACATGGCCTGCATGTTTTGCTGTTGCTGAGGGATGATGGGAGCCGATGTCCCAGGCAGGTCGGAGAAGGCGACGAGATCGGGTGACATTCCGGGATCGGATATACTCTCAGGGGCAAGATGTGGAGGCGTCGGATGGCTATATAGCGTCATTGGACTGTACGGTTGTTGTTCCAGTACTGCGGCGGCTGATGTAGAAAGAAGGAGAGACGCTTGTGGGGAGTAAGGAGGTACCGGCGAGGATGGAGCGAGGGACGGGGCCGTCCTGTTGGGCGAGGGGACCTCGGAAGTGCTAAACATTCCGTACTTCTCGTCTGTCCTTTTCAGAACGATTGCGGCCTCCTCGGGTAGCTCTACATTCCACTTTCGAGCCAGAACGCTGATGATACCCAATGTTCTCCGCGCACAAGGCCAGTCTTCAGCCATCTCCTCCAATTGTTTAACTCCGTGGGTTATATCCCGTCTGGCAGTCTTTTCTGGCAAGTTAAGCATGTGTATTGTGCAGGCGGAGTGTAGCATGTACACGGCAATGTTACATATTTGCCGGAGGTTGTATAGCTTTTTGTAAAGTCGCATGAGTTTGGATATGCTATTGGCGTTGGTTGTGCATATCCTTCGGGGTTGGACCTTTTCGAGTGGCGAGGCTTCCTTTGTATACTTCAGAAAGGGTCGGAAGAGATGGATATATTGTAGATGATAAAACATGCTGTAAAGTGGTCAGCAACTCAGCCCAACCTGGGGCAAGTAAAAAGTGAGAAACCTACTGCATCAGAATGACATTGGGTAACTGTCCATCTTTTGGTTCGAATTCCTTTGGCAACTCCGTCCTCCAGTCTTCCAGACGCCGATGAAGTTCGCTAAGCTTTTTGAGCTCAGCTGACTTGCCGCTCGATCTTCCAATATGACTTGGATGATAAAAGAACAGTAAGAGATCACTACTGATCTCGCAGAGTTTCGACAATTGTAAGCCTACAGCCCGTGTCCGGGATGGCTGCTTGCAAGACTGGTCGAAGCCTGCATCGGTATAGGGGGACCACAGCTCAGCATCTTCGTCTGGAAACACATCATACTTCGGGACGTTGTAAGTATTTTTGGGGAGCTGTGGTAGCCGTCCCAGATAGTTTGACCAGCATTTGTCAAACAGAAAGCAGCCCCAAAAAGTGATTCTCCGCGCATCCACCTCCTTTTCATCCAGAGATCCGATGTCTAGGTTTAGGCCAATGTCTTGGGCCATTCTGAAGCTCATGCCGCTGTATACCCAGCCTTTTGCTTCCCGTCCACAGCCTGCTTCTCGCACTGACATGAGTGCCAGAGCTTGCACGGTAGTGAGCCTTGGTTTTTCATACTCATCGTTCTGAACGATCAGTCTCTTGGCCTCGGCGAAGAAGTGGTCACCCTTGGTCCTGCTGTCCCCAGGTATCGCAAAAGCACCGTCGACGCCTGTAAAGTGACAGCCAAGCGCGAGCATGGCATTCACCAACAAAGACGAACAGTAAACAGTGGAGCGTGGTTGACCAACCGGCTTTCCCTTGATGAAATCTCGATAAAACAAGCTCCTAGACAGCGTGGTGAAATAGGGATAGTGCCAGTTGAAGTACATGTTGATGAGGTGTATTATTAGTTGAGGATCCTTGGTAACCTCTGTCCAGGTGGTGATTGGATCCTCATCGCAGGTTGAAAGGTGAGTTTCAAGCTCTGGTTCTTCAGGGGCATCTGTCGGTTCACCGAGATATATGAGGTGCGAGGTGCCGCCGATAAAACGGACAGAACCATTTTCGATTCGGAGCTCTCCCATCTTACGGGCCAAGTCCCTCTCGCCCTCAACGACCTGGGTGGTAGCATCGTCTCCGCCAAGTTGTGTGGGTTCATCGCTGTAATCATTGTCGTTGGTTGCTGTCGCGTTCTTCTCATCCCTGAGGATGGACTCGGCTACTGCGTCAAGGTCGTCACAGGTGCGAATCCTCCTCACAATGTCGGGCACATCTTCCTCGGAAGCGTTCAAAATAGCCTCTATTAGAATCTGCAGCGTGGCGTTTTGGGCTTTCATGCTATCGTTCTTCTCCCGGTAGACGCCTTTGCGGCGGTGATCCGAGTTGGGGTCATAGATGCACTCGGTACCGTAGACGCTGGCACAGGCCGCGCAGCTCGGAAGGGCGCCGTCACACTTGGACTTCCTCCTCCGACAGGCGATGCAGGCCGTGCTCACACATCTTCGCTTTTGGTTGGCAGGGTCAGCGCCTCGCCTGGACTTCTTCTTGGACGGTAACGAAGCGGCGATGTTGTCGGGGGCGAGTCCGGCTGAGCCTGGCGCATCCTGAGAGGACATCATTCGAACATCCGGGCTGCTCATTTGCCGGTGAGTACTTTAGTAAACCACCAAGTACGAGCCGTGATAGTGGCTCTGGCAAGGGCTGCGACTGTGACAGCAAGCAAGACTCGACACGAACTTGTGACACCTGATACCGTCTGGCTGATGGGTTCTGCTGTACCAGGGTCCAGTGCGGGATTGCGGGGAATTGGCGAGGAGTCCCCGGGGTCTCAGCTCTCAGGGTACGGTGTTAGACTGAAGACCGTGTACGACTGAAGCAATGGAAGATCTCTTGAACGGTTATCCAGGTCGCAAGCGACGGACGTTGTATTCCAACAGTGATAACCTCTGCGAACCCCGGAGAGGTCGGCAACAGAACTCCACGGTCCTCACCCGAGATCTGCAGCGTGGGCGTGGGTCAAGATAGCCCAACAGAGGCAAGGGAGATCCGGGGTAGTCCGGGGTAGGGATTTCGGGAAGAGAAAAGCCACAACAGTGATGGCGATGGGGGCGGCCGAGTTGGTTAAGACGGCTCTTTAGTCAGAGACTAAAGCTGGGTGAGAAGAGGATAAGAGGCCGAACAAGCAGTGAACGCCGGCGCAAGCGGGACCTTCAAACAAGCAGACGGGCGGCTCTGAAAAGGTAAAAGGCTGACGGATAAGCCCCTGAGATGTTGCGGATCTCCCGTTTTCCTGTTCCCCGTTGGACGTGAGGTGAAGTGGTTGCCGATCAATATAATGGGAGCGAAGTTTGAACTGTGAACCCCCAAACCCCAAGAAATCTAGACTTTGGACGTCGGCTGGTACGTGCTGTTTCCGTAGGTACCTTACCCAGTTGATGTCCTTTACTCGTGTACGCAGGCATATGCAGCAGTGGGCTTACGCTTCGTAGCAGTACGCGAAATATAGAGACCGGGCTGCTAGGACCCCTTGGAATTGACTGTTCATGTCTGAGGGCCAAATTGAGTTGAACCCCTACCGTGACGGGCGACAATAAATGGTAATGTGTACGTGAGCGGCTTTATACCTCTACCTAGTGGCAAGTTGTAAAATGTTCTCAGTTGTCTCTACGCTGCAATGAGCGTGTTAGTAATCCAGATCATTGCCCATGCTGAGGTTTTCTCGGCAATATCATTGGTCGAACGGGGGGTTCCTTCAAAGAAGAGGGTCTCGAGCTCTGTGTCTGTTTCGTGACTCGCCAGACACACTGTATCTCATTCGTTACGTCCAGCCCCCAAACTACACTATACACTAGAACCTCCATCTTTTACATCATGTGCTCATCCCGCCCTGATAGCCAACTAAGACATCGTACATAGTACCATAGAATCCAAGCTATTAAATGGCGACTTGCTGTCTGGAACGATATCATAGGCGTGCTCAGCGTGAAATGCCTAGAACGAAGGCAAATTAACTGTTCAGTAAATGATGGCTGTTTCCCCAAAGCGCCCGAGGCTGTCTCATTATCTACCCACACCATCAACTATGACCGCGTCGTCTTGGTACCTGCACATGATCCAATGGGAGATCTTTGAGCTATCAGAGACCACAACTTCCAATCCTTGAGGGATCAACAACATGAAGCTCTGACATGATGAAGTACCTAGTAATCCATTTGCTCAACTCGTCTAGTAGAGGTAATATAATGCTTACTTCTAAGACCGCAGACTTTATACTGCGTATATATTTGCATGCAATAACCACAGCACGCTATCAAGGTCAATATCGGATGTTGTAGTACGAAATCCCTGCCCTTTAAGTTTAAAACAAACACCACCCATATAACGCCGTCCGAATATTTTACAGCCTCAAGAATTATTCATCAGGAACAAGTCATCAGTCTGTCCGGCCCAGAACTTAGAGCACACCAACGCCGGCCTTCTATTGCTGCTCGGCAGCCTCAGTCTTAGTGTCGACCTTCTTCGCCGCTGGCTCGGCACTCTTGTCTCCGTCATCCTCACGGGCACGCTTGTTGTTGTTGCTGTACCACACGTTAGTCAATGTTCGAAACCCAGTTATCGGATGGTTGTAACTTACTCGTTGTTGCGATCACGGTTATCGCGACCACCACGGCCGCCACGGCCACCGCGGCCACCCCTTCCACGGCCACGGCCACCCTTGAAGCCGTTCCTCTGGTCGTTATCGCGACGCGACTTCCAATCACCCTTGTCGCCACCGCTGCGGCCGCCACGTCCACGGCCACGTTCAGCGCCCTTGATGCTGCCCTCAAAGAAGATCTTTTTCTTGCTGGTACCGGGCTCCATCTTGCCCTCCTTAATGAGCTGGGTCTTCTCGTCCAGGTAATCCTTCTTCTTCTTGATGACGAGCTCTTGGTCCTGCCACTTGGGGGCGGGGTTCAGAGCAACAAAGGCGTTGGCTTCGTCTTCGGTCTTAAACTCAACGAAGACCGAGCCCTTGAATTTGTTCTCCTCATTGCGCCTCAGCTTCACCAGGTTGACCTGACCAAACTTGGTGAAGAAAGCCTCGACGTCGAACTGAGTGGATCCGGTCTCTTCGCCGAAACCCTTGACGTAAACGCTGGCAGCCAGACGGGCCTTTTGCGCATCAGAGGACGAAGTGTAAGCCTTCTTGCGCTTGACCGTCTCCTGGCCCACCTCGCCAGACACATCCAAGAAGGCGCTCTCCTTCAACGCGGCGACGACGGCCGAGTAGGGCTGGAACATCTGCATGCGCTTGAAGCTGCAGATGGTCTTGAGCGAAACGGGCTTGTTCTCCACGCCTCCGGTCGTCTCCCACATGAACTTGTCGGTAGGGAGGTTGCTGTCGCTGAAGTAGAACTCGACCTAAGACTATTTGTTAGACACGGTGACATGCGACATGACGATTTTATGGTCTGGGCGTACCTGGTTGCGGATCTTGACGGGATCGTCAGTGACGGGCTGGGTCGAAGGATCGTATTTCCTGTTGTTCTTGAAGTCGGCGCGGTCGATAGACTTGGTAGCCTCGGGCTTCTTCTCCTCCTCCTTGCTGGCATCCTCGGTCTTGGGCGCCTCCTCGACGGCGGGGGCAGCCTCAGCGACGGGGGCCTCTACGGCCTCAGTTTGGACCTCGATCTGAACATTCTCGACGGCAGGCGCAACGGCAGGCGCAGCCTCAGTGTTGGCGGTGGTGTCGCTCATGATGAAGGTCGGTTTGGGCTGTCGGTATTTGAAATGGTCGAGTACAAGCGGCTAGAAAGGCAATTGACCGTCTAACGTGGAACGCGTGCACTGAAGAGAAGAAGGAATGGATGTGAATGGAGAAAAGATAATGGTGAATGGATGATGAAAATGTAGAAAGTGCACTGGAGACTGGGGACCAAGCAGGCAAAACGACGAAATTATTTAGTGGGTCCTTCAGGTGCACTCCAGTTTTGGGGCGGTAGGCGCAAAATGTTATTACAGGGTGGGGGAATGGTGTTAGTGCAGGGTTAATTGTTGATCGACGCGACAGGAAAGACGGCCATTCACCAACAAATCCCAGGACGTGTAAGTCAGGTAATCGACCTTCCGCTTTGCTGTCGAATTTGAGAATGCTGAATTGTAACAAACTCCCCGGTTGTGAGAGATCAGGGGAGAGAGTTTCATTCAGTCTTGTCGACCTTTAATATAAGATCTTTCTGTTATCGATGTACAGCAGCGTAACCTATCTGACTCTTTCAGGGTCCGTCGGCATTGGAGTCATTCAAAACCTCCCGGTCCCCTCAGCGCAAAAAAAACGAACAAGCAACCACAACCAGCCCCACCGAGCTCCAACCCGCCTTTGGTTTTGGACATTTTGTGCCAGCATTTACCGCCCACTTCTGCTTCTAGCCCCACTCCACTTGCAACCCCAATCCGCCAAGAAGGTAGCGGAGCTATACCGCATACGCTCTAGCTCCCGTCTTGTGCCTGCCAGTTCCCCACCATCCGGCCTGGAGTTCACGCGCACAGTGGCCCGAGCTCCTCACGTGAACGCGACCAATGGGCGAGCGCGTGCTCCAATTCGGGTCTGAAATAATTTTCGGAGGACGGCGCCCGATAAGAGGTGGAAGGGTCCCGGGAAGCTCCCCTCGTTGGCAGTGCTGCTAGGTGCCCCGGACCGCTCCGGACTCGACAATCTCCAAACAACCTGCGCCGAACCGGTCCGTCCACTTCGCCAAAATCACGGGGCCTGCAGTCCGATCCGAATCCCCGAAGCCACCCCCCGACACACACCCAACATGAAGATCCGGAGGTTGTTTAAGTACCACAGCTTGAAGAAAAAGGTAGGTGCTATTCGGTGTTTTATGCCGCCGTCGCCGGGTTTGCTGTCGCCATCGTCGCCGTCGCCGCCGCATCACCCATCCGCCCCATTACCTACCTACCAGTCCCACTGCCACGACACTCAACACCCACCACACTCGATCTTGCTGACGTATCTTACTTTGCTTCTAAACAGCCCATCAGGCCGACATGGAACAAATATAACCTTTTCAACTTGGCAACGGCCGGGAGAGATCCCAGAATCAGCGGCAAGACATTCTTCCAGCAGAAATGGTTGGCCAAGTCCATGACACGAGCATACCACGGAGAGCACATCAAGGAACGCAAATGGGCGCGCATGTTTAGCCGTCGCCTACCGGCCGTCGTCAACATGGACCCGGCGTACATGGCCAAATACAACGGCAGCGAACAAGCCGCCGGCCGCGGTTCCGGCCTCTCAGAGCCCCCAGCCTACGAGAAGACCGACGATGGAAAACCTGCCAAGCAAGTCATCGCCAACCCGGGCAGGAAGGTCACCACGCCGTACGAGCAAATGACCTTTGCGCCTCTCGAGAGGCGCCTTGATATCGCCATCTTCAGAGCCCTCTTTGCCAGCAGTGCGAGACAGGCCCGCCAGATGGTCGTGCACGGTGCCGTCACCGTCAACGGCAAGAAGGCATGTACACCACCATAACGTTCCAATGCCGACTTATACAATATAGTTACCTACGCCAAAGTGCTTAATCCGGCGCTAACACTACGCGATTGCTTTGCAGATGAAACACCCCGGTTACCTCCTTAACCCTGGCGATCTCTTCCAGGTCGACGTCGAGCGCGTCCTCTATGCGACCGGTGCGCCCAAGGACAAGAAGCTTCTCGCCGCCGCCATGAAGGCCGCCAAGAAGGAGCTCGCGGAGGAAGCACAAGAGGCCGCCGAAGAGGAGGATGCGGAGGCGGAGGGGGCGGAGGAAGGAGACGCACAAGAAGCAATCTCCAAGTCCGGCAAGAAGGAGAAGCAAGCCGACACCTCGAAGTTCGACGAGGCCTGGAACCGCAAGTACGAACTCCTGCAGCTCCAGCGTCTGCTGCAGTACGCCAAGCACATCGCCGACTCGCCATCTCACCAGCTCTCCGCGACGCGCAAGCAAGCTCTGCGCGCTTTGAAGCGCGACATCAAGGCGACCATCAAGCAAGCGCAGCGACGCGACGGGTCCGTTGCGCCGACCGGTAACGTGGTGGACGACCTGACGATGCTTCTCGAGCGCCTTGCGGTCTCCCCTTCCAAGGCGATCCAGCAGGAGGACGCGGCCAAGGAGCTGAGCAAGAAGCTCGACAAGCAGTCGCGCCAGGTGCTCAAGAAGGTGATCGAGTACAACGACGAGCACGAGGACAGCGAGATCGACCCGAGCAAGCCGTACATGACCCCCTGGAGGCCGCGCAACTACATGTCCGCCTTCGCCTTCATCCCCCGCTACCTCGAGGTCAACCAGAACATTTGCGCGGCCGTCTACCTCCGTCATCCCGTCGCGCGCCCGGGCGAGTCCGAAGTACCGTCGCCTTTCTCCCCCACTATCAACCAGCTCGCGTTCAACTGGTACTTGCGGAGAGGTTAAAGGAGGTCCGGTTAGGATCGAGGGACTGGGAAGGGGAGGAGGAGGGGGAGAGGAGGGGAAGAATGGAAGTCACTCTCTACCGTCTCAGAGCGGCGGAATCCGGGAATGGACAACGGAAGCCGCGCGCACCCTGGTTTCTGCATGCGCAACTTTCATTGGGGGGTGGTAACTCTATTTGCGAGGAACCACGGGTACGCTCTATAGTGCTTGTTGCCTCATCAAGGCGGCCTCGGATGATGGGATACTCTGCACCTGCGGCGGCTTCAGTTGGACCTTGCGGTGAAAGTCGGGTCCGGATTCGATGAGAAAGCGGCGAAGTGGGCAGCGATTCTCGCGATTTCCAGAGAAAAGGAGACGGGGATGGATCATGTACGAGATGAGTTGACTTCCGTACATATTTTGGGCACATTGCGCGCACCAGTTTGTTCGTTCCCCAATACCCGAACAATCTGTTGCAGACTTGTTTTGTTTGCCCCCTTCGGCATCGATGTACGCTACATGTATCATTACTACTATTAACTGAATGGATATAAAAAGGGGCACAGACAAACTTGTTACTCTTCTGCGTAAATACGTGAGGGTGAACCTTATACACACGACCGAGGGCAAACACATATCACTGGGAAAGCGGCAAAAGTCACAAAAAGTCACAAGAAGTCACCCTGAAAGCGTGAGAGAGAAACAGGCTAAGAAATAACTATCTAGGAGAGGCTAAGTGCACGTTGAGTGTGTGTATGTTTTATGTGGTGAGAAAGAACCCCCATGGCTGGAGAGCGAGCCCAGTGAAGAATCGGCCGGGAATGTTGGGTTGGGTATGACCGTAAACCGTGAAAAGAAAAACCTCCTACAAGAATTCCCCATGAAATCAAGACATCTGATCGCCGATGAAAGCAGTTAATAAAATACATGTGTTGTGTGGGATATCTGGTCGTTCGTTGCTTTTCGTCCAAGTGAGATTTCCCGCCTGTTCCCTTACGCCCCTTTGCAACTTGCATATGCTGCGCGTCGCGAGCACAGTTCAAACCCGACTCCTTCTAATCCCTCTATGAGTTTCTCAGCTGTGAATTGCTCCTCGCTCCCGCCAGCCACAGCATCCTAACCGACTTGTCAGTCATGGTACCGGCCGGGGATATGACGTTGCCGACGGTCGGTCGAGAAGGCAAGGGCAAGCAGAGCCGCGAAAGGGAGTTGAGGGCCAGACTGTTGTTGCGCCGCGAACATCTGATGGGGGACAGCTAACGAATTATCTCTCTTTTTTCTCCCTCATATTTTCGGAACTCCACTCTCCAAAGCAGATGAGATGATACATCTGTTCGAACCATGCTGCCATTGTGAAGAAGATAAGAGATTCTCGAAAAAAACTCCTCCGGTCCAATTACATCTGCATTAGCTTTTCAAGAACAAAGTCGACCGAACCCCGTCTCAACGACGGAACACACCGGCTTTTCGGAAACCCGACCGTTTTAGGCTGCCAACAAATTTCTAGCAGAACCCATCCGTCTATGAAGGGGTCTGCAAAGAGTCTGTTGGCTTGCGAGGGGATCCTCCCGCAGGATTAGGAGGTTATGATTAGAAGATGAACAAATGGAAACAGAGAAAGAAGGAATGAAGCGGCAGGCCGAAGTGTATGCGGGATATCATGACAGTGAAACAGTCGTGAGAGGCGGGTGAAGTCGTGGCCGCAAAATTATCGGAGAGAGAATCCCTTCCTCTTCGTCGGCTCTTTCTCAATTGGCCGCCCACTTTCGATTCGGGACTTCTTCTCCTCGAGCTCCAGTCGTTGGCGCTCCAGCTGCTCCTTCATCTCCCTATGACGAGCATACAGCTCCTCTTCGCTCTGCTTCAGCTTGGATTCCTTTTCAGCAACCTTTTGCTGGAAGACCATCTTCATTTCGGCTTCCATCTTCGCAAGCTTCTGTTCGTGGAGGGCGCGCTCTTCCTCCTGCTTGACGGCTGGGTTCACCTCCTTGAAGACGCTTGGATCTTGAGAGACGCCCATAGCGATCAACTTGTCCGTGCGATAGTTCTCGTAAAGAACGTTGTTGGTGTGCTCCTTGAGCTCCTCCATGTGAGTACGGATGAGCATCTGGCGGAGCTTCACAAAGTCGCAGTGCTCCTCGTTGTCCACCTCAATCACACCCCAAGGGTAACGGCGACCGCGAACCTTACGGCCATCGGCGTTTGTGATCTCGTTGGTCGCACCGACAACAGCGAAGGGGACCTTGGACATGATCTCGTTGTTCTCCGCAATGGTCTCCTCGTCGTCAAGCTCGTAGCGAGGGCCCTCAAAGATTTGCACCTTGTGGTACTTAATATCCGCAAGAATCTATGGGAGGAGAGAGAAAACAGTCAGCATTGATCGCAGAACAAGGATGGCTGGGAAGACTTACTCTAGCCTTGAAAGCAGCAATCTCGTCGTCGGTGAGAGTATCCGACTTGGCAATGACGGGAATCAAGTTGACCTTGGTGTGGAGACGCTTCATGACCTCGATATCAAGGGGCTTGAGCGAGTGGCCGGTGGGCTGGATGAAAAAAACGCAGGCGTGGATCCTGTTGTCCACAATGTTCATGCGGTTCACCTTGTTTTCGGCATCCAAGTAAGCATCGAATCGCTGCTCGATGTTGTCCACAATCGGACGCCAAGACTCATCGTTGTTGACAAAGTCGCCGAAGCCGGGAGTATCAACGACAGTCAAACGAAGGCGAACACCAGCCTCTTCGATATCGGCGCTGATAGACTGAATGGTGACAGTCTTGGGAACAATGTCGAGGCTAGGGCCCTTGCGCTCCTTGGGAGGGTAGAGCGAAGTGTTGAAAAGAGTGTTAACGAGGGTCGACTTTCCAAGTCCCGATTCACCTGCATGTCTAGAATTAGTAAATCTCCTTCAATGGACACAGAAAGCACTACATACCAACGACCATGACATTGAAGTTGAAGCCCTTGCGGACACTCTTGCGGTGCCATTGGTTGGGGAGGTTGGCGAAACCAACGTATCCCGTCAGCTTCCTTCGGACAATGTTTCGGTTGTCGCTCAAGGTAGAAGGGAGAGCTGCGGCCACGGTGTCAGAACCAGAAGCATCTTGATGTTGTTTCGTCTGAGATGGCAATGGCTGGGAAGTCGGTGACTGAGGTACGGGAGCCGCCCTAACAGGAGGAGAGGTGGGAATACCGTTCGAAGCTGTCATAGAGCAAACGTTAGCATGATATCCGTCATCTTGTGCCCAAAAGTATGTAATGCATGTCCAGTCAAGTGCGCGGAGCTCTCAACTGTTAGGGGATAGAGGCCGCCTCGGTGGTAGCTCCTGGGACACAATCAGATCCGTAGCCTTGGGATATAGCTCGTCGTATGAGAGTCGTTGGGTCATTGGCAACTTTGGGGCCGGGTCCTCGATTTCCAGCAAGCTCTTGTATCGGCGTAGAGCCTTATTGATCATCTCGTTGTTCTCCCCAAGGGGCAAACTGCTGGTCCGTGTTCCGGGAACGGGAACGGGGGACACGGCACCATCCCGCGAGGAGCTTCCATCCATGGTTTCAGCGAGACTGGCGAAGCTCTTCTCAAACTGAACACTCTTGGTGCGGCCCCGGGTGGCATTGTGCATCATGGTAGCGAAATGCATTGTAGCGGAGTCGTGTGGACAAAAGTATTTGGGTGGTAAGATGGTTCTCTTCCAAAAAAAGACGGTTCCCAAGAAACGGTAGATGGCAAGCGGACAACGAATGTGATGATCGTATCAGAAGAACGAGCTGTGATGTTGGTGGGAGAAGGGAGAAGAAAGTCGGCGAAGGGCGGCGCTGAGTCGGGTTTTGTTGAGGCCATGGAACGTAGAGTAAGGTACGAGGAGGTCGGTGATCCGGCGATGCTTCCTGCGGGTTGCTCCAACGGGCACGTTAAGTAGAGGACAGAAAGCAAGCGCTTACCCATTATAGCAGAAGGTACCGTGATGGTGATGTTTCGGTCGAGTCAAGAGGTGAACGGTTGATGGAAATGGTAAAAAAGTTCGGGATCGTAAGGAAGGTGCGAAGTCTGGAAGGTAAACGGATAGCGTCAGTCATTGAGCTGGAAGCTTCCTAGTTGCGTGTCGAGCCCATGTATCTTCCTCCTTCCCCGTGCAGACGGCTACCGCCCACCCGTTAAGCTTGCCCTGCGAGCCCGGTGCTGCCAGCGCCAACACCGACACCCCAACGTTGATCGCGGTGGAGGCAAACAAACGGGCTGGCTAGACTGTCTCGTATCGGCGCAGCCCAGCGGCAACCATGAGGGGGGCTCGTGACGACGAAGAGCACGAGATACCAGCAGGCTGGGGCAATAGCAACAGAGCCAGTCGGTATCTGTCGAGCAGGACGGGTAGGCTGTAGGTACGTGGGCCGGACCAGGAGCCAGTGTCTGCAGAGCATCGATCACGACCAAGCAGCATCAACTTACCGGAAGGAAGGCGAGCCGGTAGGGTAGATACCTCTATGGTTCGCGTGGTGTCAAAGGTTGGGTAGTTGTCAATGGGCGCCGCCTGGTACGGAATCCTAAGGCAATTGGCCGGTGAATCTGAAAGGTAATAACGCTGGATCGCGTATGAATACGAAAAGAGTGCCAAAGGTAAGGTACGAAATGAAGAATGTGATGATGGGGAGAATGCTGAGTTGTTGCCGGTAGAAAAGAATGGGAAAATTTGGGTGAGGTGCGACGGCAGTCAGTGTGGCAGCAGCAGCAGGCAGGGCGGCTTCAGTCGAAGAAGATGGATGGATGGTTGGATGGGTGGATGAGTGGGATGGGGGTGGGTATGGAGATTGGGTAGGTGTTAGATTGCCCGTGTCTGGCTGCATCGACGTCCCCGTTTGGAGCAGCTCAAAAGGGGTTCAGGTTCGACGTGCCAGGTGGTGTGCTGGAACCCGGATGGGCGCCGGGCAGGCCACGGCGGCAGGCCCGACACAGAGTGCCAGAAACAAGCAATACGGGCGGGCTCAACGCAAGGTCCCGTCGCAAGGCCTCGCTCGCTGGTGGCCCGGCTGGCACATTGGACTTCGACTGCCCTGGGAAGTGTCCACTGGCCTGACGGGTTGGCAGGAACATGCTAAGGGGAAACTAATAAGCAGGGGTCTACCCATTCGGCCACATGATTGGTCGGGACATGGTCATAGCCCAGCATTTGGGGAAAAGACGAGAGTGCGAATTCTGGGGCTCGAGAATCCAATCTCAAAATTCTTGTCAACAACTCAACACTGGATCGCTGGTCTCGAGCAACGGGATTCCATCGTCTGTCTATGAGCCATCTACTCCATCATATTGGCCCTAGGACTTGCACTAAGCGCCTACGACCGAACGCAATACCAACAAGAGCAAACATTTGACAAGCAAGCAGAAAGGAGTAACCACAAAGGTGCCGTGTCTTTCCTACCCGTGGGTGTGTGGTGGCCTTTGTCTGTGACATAGCCTGAAATACCAACACCCACTCTCTTGCAGAGAGTGGGAAAAAAAATTGCCGGACACCCAGAAATTACCGGACAGAACACTTTTGTATAGGGTTTCCTAGTAAAAGTGTTAGTGCACGCCGGACAGCGCCAACAACGTAACGAACCGCGCCAATAGCGCAACGAACCGCCAAGGACAACAACAAACTCCAAATTTGCATGAGAAATGATAGTTTTTCCCTCGCATCTCAACCACGACTTATCAAAAAGTCACCAAAATTTCCAATAAAGATACCTTCTATCTTAAAATCATTCTTTCCAATTTTTATTACCATAGTCGCTCTGTGGTGTTATCCTTTGCTCGATTTTTGGGTGTACTAACATTTCCACTAAGAAACCCCATACAAAAGTGTTCTGTCCGGTAATTTCTGGGTGTCCGGCAATTTTTTTTCCCACTCTCTGCAAGAGAGTGGGTATAGGTAAATCAGGCCTCTCCAAGGCCAACCTCACACCCACGGGTAAAACACATTGAAGTTAAATGCCCGCCTCGGCTCAATTTGCCATGTCCGCACTGTACTAGCACGGATGTGACAATGAGCTACGAGCCAGGGAGCTCCTTAAAATTAAATTACGTGCATTTGTTGGAAAACCAAATCCCGGTGCACTTTCACATTTTGATTTGTTTCGCGCTTCTCTGCAACTCTAGTATTTGACGCTTGGCTGTCTGGCTGGCTGCTCGTGATATTCGGACATAACCTACTGAGCCTGGCTAGGCGTGCTAGGTTTGAGCGCGTCTAGAAAACCTACACTTGACTTTGGAACCAGATGAGCGACTGTTTCACCCAGGGCAAACAGTATCTGCTTGTCTTTGCTGAAGGCCAGCTGCCATGGGCTGTGTGTGTTGATTTTACGTCTGCTTCCGCCTGATAATGAAACAGACATGGTGGCTGCAGTCAAGCTACTACAGTATGGAAGRTTCTCGGGCGCTTGCATTCAAATATTGTCGCCATGCTTTGGTGTGTATCCCGTGAGTTGGGCTGGACATTTTGATCGGTGCGGTCGGCAATAACCACTTTTCTTCTTCAAGGCCGTCATGCTGGTTGATCATCGGAGACCCTGAATGGGATCAGAGAAGCAAAAGATGGGACCTACTTGATACCCCCCCATGATGACCTAGAAAACCTGGGGATGGTGTGGCTTGGACATTTGGGCGCATATCCGTCGATTTTTGGTGTGTCCTGAAGTATACCGTTCTAAACCGTCTTCCAAGTTTCAAAGCTTCATCCATACCTGTCCAGCTCCATGGCTTCCATGTGGAGGCGGTTGCGAGATGCCCCTGATGGTCTGACACCCTGTGTGGGTGTAGAAACCCCAGTTCCATCATCCAAGCTCCAGTTCCCGTCCTCCAAAACAAGCGAACGGGGATGGAGCCGCTGGCTTTTTAAAGAAACAACCCGAGTCAACTTCCCCACATCCGGAAGGGCTGGACTGGACGCTTCGTTTCTTGGTGTTTTTTTTCGGCTCCTGAAACTTACGACGAATACAAAGTCTTTGGGGATCCTTGAAACACTCTACCACCCGACCTTATTTATACAATTTACTTCCTCACTCGAGGCAGTTTGGTTTTTATGCGAAGGATAAGAGCCATCGTCGAAGGTTCGGACGATAAGTACTGCGGGTGTTCCCGACAAGTCACATCATTGGTTGACCGGTGCGCGAGTTGGTCGATATGCTTCCCCGTCTGATCATTGAAAGAAGGACAGGTGTGACAGTAGGCAGATGAAAGATCTCGATTATCTGTGGTAATGTAAGTAAAGAGCTTTTAAGATCGACTACATACATACTTCCACCTATACAGTCAACACATTCACATTGGCTGGATCCAAGTTGCATCGTTGAATGGAAATAAAGTTGGCAAGTCGGAACCTCCGGAGTGATTCCCGACACAACTGAGTGAGCTAATGGACGGGATTTCCAATGGTAGAGGCAAAAGGTACGTAGACATGTGAAATACCAGGGACTTCAGGTTCTTGCCGAATGAGCAAGATGATGGGACTGAACACTGGACACTGAGAATATCCGGATGCTACCGGTCGCTTATCGGGCTTGCACGGAAGGTACAAGTCGCTGGGTGGTATCCTTCTGTTCCCTTCTAACAGACGGCTGGCCCTCCAACTTTCCAAGCCCCATAGTTATGATGTCAGAATCGCAACACAATCAACTCCAAACTCCAGCTCGTGGAATCAGCTACCGTAACCGATCGATACAGTCATACAAGCTGCCGACGATGGAACTTGGATGGAAGACTAGGAAGGTCGTCAAATAAACAAACTTCTCTCGTCAAGCGGACCCGGCGCTTTTCGGCCAACATGATACTCGTTGATCGGGAGCAATAACCAAACAAGTATCGTGTCGAGACCTGCCTTGGATAAAGGACTCCAGGTTCCTGCCTACCTCCCGTCCCTCTACAAGTAATTCGAGACTGCGCGCAACACCAACTTAACTTTGGTGACCCCAATTTCAACCCGCATCGCGCCGCATCGCATATTCGACATTTCCGCTAGCCTTGTCAGCGGAGGGACTGCAACCTACCAGCAACCGCGAAGATGGCGCGGCTGGGCCAATTGACCTTTGCCATCTCATTAACTGGTCGCCGATCTCTCCTGGCAAGGTCTCTTGCACAGAATAGCGCCATCTCAAGAACGTCGGCGAGAACGAAACCCTCCCTGCTACCCTTCCAACAGACCCGACATGGCTTCTTCGCTTCAGGCGACAACAAGCCCAAATCAAAGACCCGGGTCCCTCGATCCCTCTCGGCGGTACTCCTCGGCTCCCTGCTTGTTTTCTCGCTCAACCCGACGGCTGATGTTCTCCAGACTTTCGACTCAACCGACAAGACTGCGAAGACAGAACGATCGAGCACTACAGACCTCCCCGCTCAGGAGGTTGAGTCTCACGGCAAGATCGACGACCATGGCACCTGGTCCAAACTCGTCGATGGCTTTGAGGGCTTCTCGGCCATGACCTCGGCCGAGGCAGGCAAATTGTCCAACAAGCTGGTCGATCTAGTTCTTCCCGAGTGGTCCAAACTCATTCCTGGCTATATCAGAAAGCTCCAGCGGGAGCTGAACATTGCCCCAGGTTCTCTCGCCGCTGAAATCTGGGAGGAGGCCCGCGATCCTGCCATCAACCCTGAAATCCAGTACTCGGCCAAGGTCCGTGTTTCAGAGGACCTCTGCGACGAAGAGAAAACTTTCCTGGCGCGCAGGAAAAAGATAACAGCCGTTGCGTTGGCTCACTACCTTGGCATAAAAGAGGAAGATATCAACCCAGAAGACGTGCCTACCATCGCCATATGTGGCTCTGGCGGTGGCCTCAGGGCGCTCGTTGCTGGAACCGGATCATATATGGCGGCGGCGGAGGACGGCCTCTTTGACTGTATCACGTATACATCAGGCGTCAGTGGATCCTGTTGGCTTCAGTCTCTGTACTTCTCCTCGCTCTCGGGCGGTGATTTCCAGCGAACTATTAACCACTTGAAAGCACGTCTCGGCATCCATATTGCCTACCCGCCTACTGCCTTCTCAGCTCTTCTGTCTGCCCCTACCAACAAACTACTGCTGACCGCCATGGTAGAAAAGCTAAAGGGCGATCCTGAAGCCGACTTTGGGCTCGTTGACGCTTACGGGATGCTGCTAGCAGCTCGGTTGTTCATTCCCAAGGGAGAACTTGGCGTTAACGCACAAGACTTCAAGCTATCCCACCAACAAGAGTACATTCGCTACGGACAGAATCCCATGCCCATTTATACAGCTGTGCGCCACGAGATTCCGGAGCTTGACGAAGCCGGCAACGAACAGGCTCATGCTTCAGAGGCGGCAAAAGCTGAGGCCAAGAAAGAAGCATGGTTTCAATGGTTTGAGATGACCCCTTTTGAGCTTTTCTGCGAAGAGTTCGCTGCCGGTATCCCTACCTGGGCCATGGGCAGGTGGTTTCAAAATGGCGTCAATCTACCCACGGCGGAAGGCTTCTACCTTCCCGAAATTCGGTTGCCCATACTCCTGGGAATATGGGGCAGTGCTTTCTGCGCAACACTGAGCCATTACTACCGGGAAATCCGCCCTTTGATCCAGAGTCTTGGTGGTTTCCAGGCTGTAGACAACTTGATCTGGGGTCACAATGAGGATTTAAGCAAGGTCCATCCGATCGACCCGGCGACCATCCCGAACTTCATCCACGGAATGAATGGCAAGCTCCCAAGAACGGTTCCTCGGCTTGCTTACGAGTCCGATTATATCCAACTCATGGACTCTGGCATGTCCAACAATCTTCCCATCTATCCCTTACTGCGGCCAGGACGCGACGTCGATATCATCGTGGCCTTTGATGCTTCCGCCGACATCAAAACGGACAACTGGCTCTCCGTTGTCGAGGGTTACGCGAGGCAAAGGGGCATTAAGGGATGGCCAATAGGTGCCGGCTGGCCCAGGCCCTCCGCATCGGCCTCCACCACCGCCAGGGAGTTGAAGGAGGCCGAAGAAGCCACAGAAGCCGAAGCCGATAACAAACTCGCCCAAGCCAAAGCCGACCAAGCCACCCGGCACGCCCACGACCCCAACGTAAAGCCCGAAGGCGGCAGCGACAAGAGCCTGATGAGCCAACAAGAGAAATACGACCAAACCGCCCACGAGCTCGGCTACTGCACCGTCTGGGTCGGCACCACCCAGGAGCGACGCACTGACGACCCGCCGCCGCCGCCGGTGGACGATACCTCGTCGTGGAAGCTCATGGAGCCGGACGCAGGCATCGCCGTCGTCTACATGCCGTTCCTGGCCAACGAGAAGGTGCCCGGCTCCGTTGACCCGGCCTCGAGCGATTACATGAGTACGTGGAACTTTGTGTACACGCCGGAGCAGGTTGACCAGGTTGTGGCGCTCGCGAGGGCGAACTATGAGGAAGGGAAAGAGAAGATTCGGGCGACGGTGAGGGCGGTGTATGAGCGCAAGAAGAAGAGGAGGTTGGAGAGGGAGGAGAGGATGGCGGAGGAGAGGCAGAGGAGGAGGGTTAGGTTGGGGATTGAGGGGAGGCTGGGGGAGGGCGATCACTTCAGTTAAGCGAGCGCGTTTGTGTCTCTTCTTGTGTTCATTTGGCAGGCGATTGTTCGTGGATCACTGTTCTGTGATGGAGATAGTAGGAATGGGTTACGAGAAAATCGGATGGATGACGATGAATGAGATGACGGATGGTTATACCCCAAAAGGAGGATGAAGAGAATAGACTATGCCATGGAGATTAAGAGAGGCCTTAGAAGAAGATACCTAATGTAGTTGTTACAGTGGAGGAAACCTAGACGCACTCACCCCTTTCCTACACGTACCTGAATTTCGAAACCCTTCTCAACTTTACTCAAATTTCGGCCACTTGAAAAGCCGAAACCACCTCTCACTATGTTCTGAGACCCGTTTACAAGCTTCCTACCTTTAAGGGATTCTTAACGATAGCTTTTAGTTATATTTCGAGTACATTGCAGAAATTGGGTGCTACGAATGTAAACACTTAACTAAAACTCTAACTGATAAACAAAGTTATCTCTAGACGCAATTTTGCTATGTTGATCATCAGTGAACTTATCAGAATCCCATGTTTAAAGAAGACAGTACGGGTTTTGGTGAAGACATTTGAAAGTTGCCTTGGAAGATTTGGGTATGTGTAGGAAAAGGGTGAGTGTGCCTGGGCTTTCTCTTGAAGTTGATAGAGCACGGTTTCAACTCTATAAATCCCAGGGGTTGCATATCTCTTATGTCTATGCTGCGACACAATTGCTTGCAACTTCGGCTGTACACACGGTTTCCTCTAAAGGACTTGTCATGTCATGTACTTCGTTGATGCCTCGTAAAAATTTGACTTCTTAATGCTACACATACAAATGATCTTCATTCCCTCTCCCTGGCCCCGGCTACTTTTTGATATTATACACTGAGAAAGAAAGACACAGATGCCACCTCCGAGGAGGATTGTGTCTTACATCTCGAAAGCAAAGCCAAGCAGCCACCAACCAGCCCTTCTTCATTCCCAGTTCCGTCCCAACCCCCTTGTATTGGTATATGTGGCGGGGGCGTGCGTGTGTGTATATGTATGTATGTCCGTTGCGCGCAAATCTGTATACAACATCTCGTCTTCGGCAAAAAGAGCAAGGAACAATGGAAGGGAAGGGAACGGATGAGAGTGAACCATCCATTTTATATCCCCTTCCTCCGCAGGACGACAATTGCCCGCTCTCAACAGGACAAGAGTGGAAAGGTAAGCGGGGCTTTTAGACCACACCACCAGAATCCACTCGTTGTTTTTTTCCCTATCAATCCTCTTGCGTCGATTTCCATAGGGGGAACCTATCCGAGTTGATGGGCCGCACAACCAAAAAAATCGAGAGTTCAAGCAGGCCACCTGCTTCTCTCTTTTCCCTTTCATTTCATACACTTCCCATTGTCTCTACTGTCTCCCCTGCTGTCCGCCGCCTTGCTCTGCGTTCCAACCTTCTCACTTAGCGGGAGATAACCTCACCCATATCGATGTATGCTGGCGTCCAGGGCTTGGCACCCTCCTCCAGCATGTCGCTGGGTACCCGAGGGTTCTCGCCGGGGCTGTAGAGATACCAAGCCTTCAGGGCGTTCATGGCGGCCTTGAAGCGGGCGTGGTCGAGAGAGGGAGCGGCGCCCTCGCCGAGCTTGTCGCTGCCGCTGTAGATACCGACGACGAAGACGGGGGTGCGCGACTGGCGACCCGTCTCGGAGAGGAGGCGAGCCACGGGGGGCTCGAAGTCCTCACGGGCGCAGAGCGCGGCGAGCTCGCGGGTGGGGTACTTGAATTCGAAGAGCTTGGCGATGTCGAGGGTGCGCGACATGATGTGCGCCTTGACGAAGGCCTTGGCGGCCTCGCGGCCGCAGTGGGCGTAGATGGCGCCGACGACGGCGCGCACAAAGTAGGCGTGGGCCCGCTCGGCGGCGGCCCGGGTGTCGGGGTTGCCGTAGCGGTCGTAGCTCACGTCCTGGTCCTGCTCGTTGGCCACCATCTCGGCCTCCTCCTCGTCGGGAGTCTTGTCCTGATCCTGCTCTTCCATTGCCTTCTCCAGGTCGGCGGCAACCTTGGGGTCGCTGCGCACGACATCACCGAAGTCGTCGTCGAGAACGACACGCGAGGCCATACCGCGACGCCACTTGAACTTCTCGAGGTACGCAAGCTCCGTACGCTTGTAGCCGAAATTTGTGATGGAGATGCCGGGCTTGAGGGCATCGAACTGCAGAAGACCGGGATCCACCTCGCCGCCGGGCACCGCGGCGGTATCAACACCCCATGACCGCGCAATCTGGAGCAAGGGCTTTGGTCCGGCATAAGCCTTCATGGCACTGAAGAGAATTCCCTGGGGTAGGCGGGGGTATTTGCAGAGAAGCCATTCGGCAATGTGGTAGTTAATGAGGGTCTGGCCAACGAAGGCGAGGTTGGCGTTGTTGAACTGCGGGTTCTCGTCGGCCGAGGCGTCGACCAGTGTCCTTGCCAATGTCTGTAGGGGAATCTTGGGAGAGAGGTTCAAACGGGCGTGGAGGGCGGCCAGTTTGGCCGAGGTCAAGGCCCGTTCGGGGAGGGGCGACGGTAGGGACTCGGCCGCGGGGGGGAGGGGCTCAAGAGGGGGGAACCGGTCATTGTTGAGGTCGTGGGATGCATCGTGCTGGGCGAGGGCAGCTGTCGATTGCGATCGTACCGAGATTGCGGATCGGGATCGGAGGGCGGCAGTGGCGGGCGACACTCCGGAGCGAGCGGCGACGAGCAGCCGGCTCGTCAAGCTGGGCGTTGCTATCCTCTTCATGGGCGATATATTTTATGGGTGATGGTCGGCTCGACAACCGGATGCTGACGTGCTGGGGCCCAGGTTCCGTAAGTGTGCGCCGTCTGGAGGCCCTGCCAAGGATAGGATGGAGTGAGGAAAATCGGACGGGCAGGTGGTGAGCCGGTGGTCGCGGGGTGGGAAGCTACTCGGGGTCCCGGTCGGAGTCGCGCGTTGATCGGATGGGTTCTCGTTCAGACTCGGCCGGCCGTCGAACACGGGTAAAAAAAAGTTCTCCAATCTGAACGCTCACCACACGTAGAGCCCACCCAAGCCCACCACCCACAGCCGTGAATCAGTGCTCAAGCGCAGGGGTCACTCCCCCAAAACCGAGCCATAAAAACCGGCTGACATAATTCGTTGTTGGCCCAGTGAGGAGTCTCCACAAGATCGGGGCCATCTTCAACTGCGATCCACTATCTGCGCTGTCTGTTTAGCACGCGGTGCACCGTTGTGGACAAGCGGGAGCTGCCCGCCGCTCGCCTGCCGCCAGCGCCCTCGGCCCCGGTTAGGACGACAAGGTGACTTTTAGGCCTGGAGGTTGATGCGATTTAGCCCCTCGTCAGCCTAGGCGGATTAACAATTCGTCCTTTCTTCTTACCTAGGTATTGTTTCCTGCTGTAGCATCACCACTGTTGTTGTTCGCAGTTCATCGCAAAGTTGACGATACAAACCGGCCTTGCTTGACTGCGAGGAGGAATCCTTGTCCAACGTCCAACCTACCTCACCAAATCCCCCCAAAACTCCGTCACAATGGTGCGTATCCATCCAATTGCTTAGAATAGCCGTCATCACTATTATGTCTTGCGTCTGCTAACTATCTTTCCAATCCATAGGGCGGCGGTCCCCGAGTTCCGTGAGTTTCATCGTCCTCGACATGCGCAAATCCTCCGCGCTTCTGTCCAACCGAGCCCGTGTTGTGTCATCGATCCGTCCTAATCATTGCCTCGCCCTTAACTCCAGCTACCCCAAGCACGTCTGGTCGCCTTCGGGTGGTTGGTACGCTCAGCCGGCCAACTGGAAGAAGAACACGGCTGTTCTCGGCGGCGTCGTCTTCCTCATCACTGCCGCAGTCTGGAAGCTTAGCGCCGAGAAGGAGTACCGTCACAAGATGCCCGAGCCTGGCCGCTTCTATCCCAGCAGATAGTATGTTCAGACAGACCCAGGCCCCCCTCCAAACTTTATACATGCGCAACTTATTCGCGCGCCGCGCACCGCGGGGACGTTCTCATAGCTGACGCGATGATTTCAACTACACCAGCTGGAGCAGACAGATTATCGAGTACGAGCGGGCGCAAAAGGAAAACGGGACGACGCAGGAGAAGAAGTAGATTCGGACATACGCCTTGCCACCCCGGCCGTCGGTGAAACAGTACATGGCTTCCAAAGGCTTGATGGAATAACAGGACATCTTGGCTTGGTTGAGGCCGACCGGCGGTGGTAGTAATACAATATTTGGAACACACTGAACGTCGGTTACCCTCCGTTGGCTGTTTTGCGCTGATGCTCCAAAGCCTGGCTACATCGTGAATTAAGCTAACTTTGATGCGGTTCAGTTTTGTGATGGATCATAGAGGAAAGTATTCTTACCGTTTCAAACCATTGGGCGACGAGTGATCTCACAGAGGACTGCCCACCTTTCGTGACTTTGAATCGTGAACATTCCTCGATAATGTTCTTCGCATGTTTTGGTGTAAATGGAAACAACAAGGTAAGCTGTTGTGGAAACCTCGACTGTCTATTTAATCGAGGTGGGCCTCGACGGACCTCAGTTCCTGGTTGTGCGGAGCTTTTCGGTCGGTTCATGACTCGGGGTCAAGACAACGGACACGGCGACCTGGGACCCGCACCGGATGGAGCTGGGCCCGTCCGAACCCGATCATCCCGGGTCGGAACTGCCGTCGATGAGTCCAATCCGTCTTCCACGTAGCCCTACTCGCTCCGGATCTCCGCCTGACCGGCCCCCGGACACTCAATGGCAACATATCTGAGTATGGGACTACCCATGTCCGCAGTAAACTCCATATGTACAGGTAAGGGCTGACCGATGCTCACCGTTACTCAGGCAAGATCCAGATAGTGAGAGTGTGGAGCGTTCTTCATGAATGCTGGACCTACTTCGACATGTGTTATGTTTTTAAGAACTGTCGCGACCGAAGGAAAGAAATGGTAGGCCATCACTATAAACCAAAATTCTAATCACGCCTTTTCTGTACAGTTGCGATCTTGGGGTGACAGATCTATTCGGCAATTTGTATTTCAAATCCCGTCGATTTGTCCAGCGCACTTTATGCCGATGTTCCCCGGATCAACACATTCCACACCCGTTCCTGCGTTTTCATGAACAAAAATCTTTAACCCATAATCCAGGACGCTGGGGTATAATATCCCAAAGTAAGCCGCAAAGTTGGCAACACATCGTATTTCACATCGTCCCACTTGTCTTTGATAGATCGAAGCTAGGACGACGTATTCCGAACATTCCTAGTAGCCGGTTTACAGGAAGTAGTCGGCAACCGGCTTTTTGGCCGGCATTCCCCTCGAGTCCTGAGGAGCCGCCTGGAAGACCCGGTAGCGCCTTGCTGGACCCTTCATCGGTTGTGGCTCACTCTCCCCGAGCCCTCCTCCTCCACCGCCATCGCTGCGATTGACATCCCCATTACTGCGGGCAAGCACACCCAAGCCCGAGTCGTCTTCCGATAGCTCAAGAAGTGCAGCAACATTTCCGCAGCGGTAGCAGTAATTTGGCGCTGACCAAACGGTAACGATGCTGGCATCGAACATTTCCTTAAAACCTTCCATGACCAGCTGATGGGCACGGGCGATCAGGCTGAGGTCATTGCGATGATTGAACACCTTGACGATGTCGGCACCAAAGAGGAAGCCGGCACCCCGAGGCGACAACCCCCAACCGTCAATCTCGTCTGGATCGGACCACAAGAGGTCGCACATAGCACCCTCATGAGGAACCTCCTGCTTTCGGTCGAGAAGCCTGATCTTATCAACCTTGTCTATCAGCGGACTAAGACCGCCGTGCACACATAGGACGGCGCCGGCTGGGTTGCCCACTGTTCCTCTGCTCGATCCCGACGCTCCTGAACCAGGCGGGCCTGTATTACTCGGTGGTGGTATCCCGTTGGTCCTGCTCTGTAAATCGCTGTTTGTACCGTTGTTGGGCCGAGGAAACCTGCTCATTACTTCGCCCTGTGCGTTGCACACCTCGATTTCCACCTCGTCCCCTTCAGGTGTTGTTGGTATACTGGACTCGCCGGCGCTTGGTGAGATGGTATTGGAGGCCCCGAGAACGATAGCGCCCAAGGCGAGATAGTCGAACACGTCGCAGCAGTAGCGCCAAACATTCGCGCTGCCATATTTCCTGTAACATTCGTCGTAGAAACCGTACACAGTTGTGATCTGTCGTGATTCGTGGTTGCCTCTGATGAGGGTCATGCGGTCGGGGTATCGAACTTTGAGGCAGAGAAGAAGTAAGAATGTTTCGAGCGAGTAGAAGCCGCGGTCAACGAAATCGCCTGTCAATATCCGACAACGGAACAGTCAGCTTAACATGATCTTGGGTGATAGGATTGACAGGCCAAGGACAACTCTACCCATAAACAGATAATTGGTATCGGGAGGATCGCCGCCGACGCGGAACAGTTCCATCAAATCGTGAAACTGGCCATGAATATCTCCACATATCTTGTTGCCGCTTGGTCAGATTCGGCATGTCTTTATTTCGGTTCTGAGAGTTCGAGACGTACCGTTACCGGCGCATTAACTGTAACCACATTTCCTTCTTCGATCAAGATTTCCCGGGCCTTGTGACAGAGTTCGCGGACATCTGATTCTGGTATTGGCCGGCATGCTCGCAGCTGAGCGATCGCCCTATCCACCAAAGAGGTCAGACACCACGAACGATGGTCGCCGGCGGGTGGTTTCGTATGCCCGATCGCAAGAGCACGAGGGCACTAACCTGTCCAGATCACTCATGGCTGTGAAGTTTATCAATAATAAATAATGCTGCTTTGCTGCGAGTGGATGCCGCGCAGAACGGAAGGACTAAGCCGGGCCGAAGCTTGTATATGGAAATGGAAGTTGAAATGCGATGTCTCGTAGGGTCGCGTCAGCTTCGCGTCATGCTATGCCGAGATGTTTGCTGGTCCGTCTTGCAGATGCAACAAGCACAGATGGTAACGCTTTTGGGATCGGTCGTGATGATGTCGTTGGGGATGGGGCGGAATGATCTTGACTGGGCCGAGGTGTTCTAGGCTGGCGGCTCTGTTTTTTGCGACGGGAGCCTGGGGATGGCGCGAAACCACAACCTCGAGAATGGCAAGAATGGTATGGCAGCGGTCGCCAATCCAGCAAGAAGCAGGGAGCAAGGAGTTTTAGCGACAGGCCCAGGGACCTGGAACTGCCAAGTGAACCGTAGAAATCCCTGTCTGGTGGGGAGAGCGAACGTCGAATGGGTCGTGCGGCGTTCTTATCGACCCGCTCGCTGCCATTGGTCAGATATTGGCGCTAGTACGTACCTGCCGTGGGGAAGCTTGGGGCAGCGAGTGCAGGAGCGAAGATGCACTTTCCATTTCAGTGCGGAACAGCGCGGGAAGCTGCCCACTGAAGTTTCTGAGAGCTGGAGCTGACGAGGGGTCCACTGACGAAATAATTTCGAGAACCGAAGTGCAATCGAAGCTCCATCTTCCCGAAGCTCGACGACAGGTCCCGGTCCAGCCCGCCCAACGACGACCTTGACAAGGAACCCGCCCACCTGCGTGGTACCTTACCCTGACATCCGCATTGCGCGTTGAGGTTAACCCTCAGCAATCTCGTGATATCAAAGGGTCCAGTTCGTCCCCAACGCATGATGGTCCTATAAGTGTTGCAAAAGCCACGAGTGAGTCCCGTTGGCCCAGAGCCCAAAATGCGAACCTCAATGGCTGATAAAAATTGGCGCAAGCTCCCCTAAACTTAGACCCCCCTTCCTCTGGACCTCTCTCGTTCAATCTCCCCTCTCGCCCTCCAATCCGAATACCACCCATCATGCCACCGCCTCACCTCCACCCGAGGTCGCGTATGACTTCCTCCCTCTTCGCAGCAACTGTTGTGGCCAGCTTCCTTGTCGTCGGCGTCCCTCACATCCTGCCGTGTCCCGCCCCCAGGGTTGCCTTTGCCGATGGAGATATGTCTGCCGACGGACAGCCCAAGAGACGCAGACGGAGACGCGTGGAAAATACCGAAGGCAAAGACGAGATCCTGCAGTTCGAGACAGAGCCTGGGTCTGGTGACGCAGACAGGGCAAGAGCTCTGAAGAGAGAGTGCCCGGTGCCCAAGCCCGGGGGTGTGCTCGGCAGCATGCTCGGCTTTCACAAAGACAACAACAACAGCGACTCTTCCTCCCCGTCCGACAGGTGATGATCACTTCGAACACAGTACTGGATCTACGAGGGAATGGGCATCGCAATGACCCTATAATATCCGCTCTGTAACTAGCCGACGTACGTCATCAATATTGTACATACGAGCTGCTCGATCCACGGATGTGGGCCATATATCGAACTGGGTCATCAAGGTGTTGACCATTACTCGGTCTATGGAAGATCAGAAGTCCCCGGTCACATTGCTCGTAGTGAGTGATCAAAGAGGCGGATGTCTTGTTGGCCGGTCGCAAAACGTGCCTCCTCTTCAGCAACCAACGGTTCAGGATACGCCTTTGCGAGGCAAGTATAGCCCGGCCAATCAGCACCCTAATTAGCTCGAATGATCCTCTGCCCATACAAAATGGCTAACTTCGATTGCTACTTTTACCCTTCACAGCATGTTGGAGCTCATGGACGAATGAGACCGGCAAGGTATTTCTGCTCAACCATACAGTCCTGGCTGGGTGGTTATAAACAAGGACTACAAGGACTTCAGAGGTGAACCGCCCTTGCTTGGCCACATACCTGCTTCCTGAGATGTCGTCTAGGAAGTCTGTTTCGCCATCGGTTTGTGCCAGCTTTGCCCAGGAAATTGTTGCCCTAGTCGTTCGCGTCTTGGTGGCTCCAGTCACTTCCCTCATTCTACCCTCCACGAGATTTCAACTCGAAGTTCGGTACCAGCCAAGAGGCCAGACGGCGATACGCAGATGGAATGGCTTCCTTTTTTCTGAAAAGCTGCATCATAGCAGCTCGGATGCGCGAGGGTTCCCGAGCCGAACATACTCATGTACACTCTTTTGGGTTCAGGGCACTAGTAGACCGAACAGGAGAGTACTGGTGCGGAATGCCGTTTTGAGGAAGCTATCTGGACCAAAAAGTATTCTCCCGGCAATGGAATACCTCGAACCCGAACCCTGTAACAGCTTGGCCGATCAGGGGTTCGGAGCGGATGGGGCCCTTTCATGCGCCCCAGAGGCAGATCCAACGTCAACGCGGGGGTGGATCTTGGTCGGTGGATATGCGGCTCTCTTATCCTCCCCCTTCCATGCGTTGACTTCATCCCGTTCACAATTCCACTTTCTTTCTCCAGCAGAAACAAATCAAAACCAAATGGAGTATCTACGTATTGGCCTTCAAAATCCGCTGCTCTATGGACTTTGCAAAACAGCACATAGCCTGTTTGACATATTAACAGCTTTGCGGTATTCCGTGATAACTTCAACTCCCCCTTTACAACTAAAAATGTCGTGAACGAAGGCACCGTGTTGTATCTAATAAGCACGGGTGTTCTTCTCGGTCCCAAGCTGCGTCGTCGTGCCTTCAACCAAGCCCCTGACTAGCCGGGCTCTTCGGTCGTGGACACTTCCGAGGCACAACACTGCACAGCTGGGATGAGTCCAGTGCATAAGGGATTCGACACTTGGGCAAGTCTGGTGTGTCTTGCCGTCCCATATCCTTCCTATCTCCGAACCTCAGTTCGGGACTCTTGAAGGTGGTTACTGTTCTACACCTATCATCCTCCGGATCACATCCTGCTCCGTTTTCCGAAATCAGCATGAGTCCCTGAGAGCCTAGGCACGAAGCTAGGCAGTGCTTATCCTAGTTCTCGTACTTCTTTTTGAAAGTTTGCGTTGTGATAAACCATGGTGACGACAATTCGGTGATATAAGTGTCTGTTCCTCGCACCTCCAAGTGGAAGTGTTTGTATCGTACTATCAGATTCCCATTCTTAGTCGTTCATTTCACAGAGGTAGTATTTCCCATCGTCAAATCTGGGTTGTCGATTCTCATGCTAATATGTGTACAGCTGTGCTCAGTCTGACATTTCACTCTTTAAGCCTTGGAGAAGTTCAAGGTACGTCCAGATACGGGCTCATGATGGCATAAATCAATATGAATCAAGGCACACTGACAAGACACCATCCAGCTCTGCTCCCTCTACCATTCTTCATCGTTGCGATATCATCATATCTCATTCTCAGTTACCTCACACGGCCAAAATGAAGCCCTTCAACTTATTCATTTCCACGTCCATCCCCTTCGCTGCCGCCGCCCCGGTCGATAATACGAAAGACATCATAGCGGAGCGTGCCGTCTTCGACCTCACCCAGCTCAATAACCTCACCAACTTCAACCAAGTGAACCTCAACTACCTTCTCAACATCAACGCTCTAGACCTTCAACTCCTCTCCGTTCTCGGCTCCGCCCACAACTTCAACATCCTGGGGTTCAGAAACCTCTTCCAAGCACAGTCGTTCGATGTTCAGCGCCTGCTCCAGTTGCAGCAGCTGCAGACTCTCCTCCAGTTTCAGCGGCTCGGGCTGTTCAATGGCTTTGACCTTGCGGGGCTCAACTTGGATCTGCTCCAGCTTGGTCTGAATAACGGGGTGGGAGTGCTGGATCTTGCGCAGTTCATTCCTGGGAGTGTGGTGGGACAGGTAAAGACTGTGGCTGATCAGGGTGAGTACTGAGTTGCAAGGTGGAAAGATTTGGAGGGCTTGACTAAAGGCTAATTTGTTGAGAATAGTTGTGGTTATCAAGGTGCCTAAGGAGTGAGAAGATGGTTAATTGACGATTGTGAGGTGAAATGGACACGACTTCACGATAGTTTCGAGGGCATGGAGGGTCAAGAAGGGAACAATCAAACTGGCGGGTCTAGATATTTGGTTTTCCGCGTGGCCGGCAGAGGAATAGATTGAGGAATTGACTTCTGAACCGGGACCATGTTGAACTGAGTAGGTAGTATCTTAACTCGAGGGATGTAGTTGAATCTCAATGCTCGTGTAACCCTAACCCGGACAGCATAAAGGGGGTATAAATGCCTTCTCTATCTTCTCTATATACTTGCACGAGCTGGGACGCTAAAAAGTACGGGTAGCGTGTTAGTGCTTTTCGCGGGCGGTCCCCATACATAATTCCGCATGCACTATGTAATTGTTAGTGTACGGACTGCTTTCAGCCTTGGAAAAATTGTTAGACTTAATATTTTAACTTCCATTCCTGTTAGTGCACTTGCAGCTCCCAATTTCCACCTCCATTTGCACCTCCATTTGCACCTCCATTTGCACCTCCAATTGCACCTCCATGGACCTTCACTCCCTTTAATTCCCCTTTTCCCAATTATACCTTTATTTATACTATTTACACCTCGATTTTAACGCAAAGGTTTCTCCCTACCTTTTATCTAAGGTGCAACCCAGTATCCAGCATCTACACGGGCCACAACCCAGGATCCAGCCTTTTATCGCCCGGGGAAGGCTGCCTCCCCGAACACTAGTACAGATACTGCAGGGTGAAAGAGACAGGACATACTGGCGCACCCACCCGCTATTAAGCATGCCGTGAGTCTCGTTAGGGTTCGTAAGGGACATGAGTGAACACGTACTATCAAGAGTCGAAGAGCTCCGGTAGCCTAGTAGGCTTTGTGTGTTTTGCGAGCACATCTCAAGACTTTGACGCGTTCGAACCCATGAAGAGAGCCACCGAGATTCTAGAACATTGTATCGGAGAAGCCATGTGACCCATATTCACGTGAATGCTGGTAGTAGAAGATCAAGAAAATTGACAGTCCGCTAACGGTGTGCGGGACTAATACCCGGGAGTTGTGCGCGTGCGGGACGGGATGGATGGAAACAGTAGGACGGGACCACGACGGGAACGGTGTCATCGGCATTGCGTGACGTCGGGTGGCCGAGAGCAACCTCGCTGGACTGGCGGGGTCGAACGGTTTCCAGTGGATTCTGAGTCTGAAATGCGCTGAAACTTTGGGGCTTTCAGCACGAGAAAGCGTGACCTTCCAACGCGTCGCTTCTGCCTCGGTTGATGGAAGGGTCGCCGATACCGTTCCACTCCACGGTTGACCTTGACCAAAGAGCTCCACTATCGACCGCCAGCCGCCCGCATCTCCACTATTTGCCCCATGCACTGCGGAGGTGACTTCGTTCCATTCAGCTGCTTGCACTTTAACAACCCGTCACCCCCTCGCCGCCGTTTCATCCCATCATCCACTTCAGCCCGTGGCGCGATCAGATGTGAATCGAACTTTCCAACATCCAGATCAAATCATACACGCAGACTGCAGTTGAACCCTACGTCAACCAAGGCGCACTGCATTATCTTTCTACTTTTAAATAATTGTATCCCTTTCCGCTGAGCCGAGAAAGGCACCTTCATCATAACAACACCACAAACCCGCCTCTACTTGTACTACCCGTCAACCCGTTTGCCGCAATTTGTATTGGAATACACGCATTGGAGTTCTTCGATTTTGTCTCTCACGAAACCACGACCACGATAACATAAACCGTTACGAGTATCAGCATCCCGTATCTCAACCAAGCAAATCGATAATCATACAACCCGACTCTATATCCCTTCTATAAGACCGATCCCGGTTTCCTCAGATTCCCCGGATTTCTCGACATTAAATCAAACTCCACTAGAAGCTGACGTCCCCATGGCTCCCACGCGAGCACCGACGGTCACGATACCGCTTCTTCCCCTTCCCAAGGGGACCATCCTCCTACCAGGCGTTGTCCAACGCATCGCAGTTTCGTCTACCAGGCCCGACATCGCCTCGTTGCTCGCCGCCGTTTACGCGAAGGCGGCTTCTAAAACTCCCAATGGGCGTATCGATACAATCCCCATTGCCTGCGTGCCCCTGGCATCACCCTTGATCGGACCAGAGGGCCATCTTCTGATTGATAACGGCGATAACAAGACCGAAACCCCGGGAGATGTTGATCCGGCAAAGGCTACCAAAGCCGACCTCTTCCCATATGGCGTTGCTGCTAAGATCACTGGCGTTGAGGGGCGTGGTACCGGCGAGTTCACCTTGCTGGTCGAGGGTGTGACACGAATTCACGTCGAAAAGGTTATCTCGGACAAGGCTTATCTGGAAGGCAACGTCTCCAGTTACGCCGATCCCGCTCTGATCACAGACTCCGCCCTCGAGGAGCTCTTCATGTCTCTCAAGCTCCTGTCCAGGCAGTTTGTCACCATCCTCCGGCTGTCTTCACTTCTACCACAGTCCTCTGGTACCCCCGGCCTGTCACCTCTGCTTGCCCGACGCCTCGACTTCTACATAGCGAAGCAAAAGTATCCCGGTGCCCTCGCAGACTTTATGGCCAACATTGTCGAATCTTCATACGAGGAAAAGCTCCAGATTCTAACTTTGATTGACGTTAAGGAACGTGTGGCCAAGGTGATTGAGCTGCTTGACCGCCAGGTAACAAACATTAAGAACAGCATGAAGATCACCACGATCACAGCCACGACCTTGCCATTCCCGATGGACCCCGATTCGGCAAAACCTGGAAAGGTCAAGCCGCCTGTAAAGGCCCCAGGGCAAGGCGTAGGCATGCCGTTCCCACCACAGGGCGGTTTCATGGGACGAGGTGGAAATGCGGATGAAGACCAGGAGCCCAACGAGATTGAAGAGCTGCAGAAACGACTCGATGCCGCACGACTTAGCCCTGAAGCGGCCAAGGTAGCTGACCGGGAGATCAAGAGACTGAAAAAGATCCATCCCGCACAGGCCGAATATGCTGTGATTCGGACATATCTTGAAACTTTGGCAGAGATCCCCTGGACGACTACTACGGATGATCGCCTGGGTCCCGATACGCTTAACCGGGCAAGGAAGCAACTCGACGAGGATCACTATGGACTAGACAAGGTCAAGAAGCGCCTGCTCGAGTATCTAGCAGTCCTTCGCCTCAAGCAAGCCATCAATGATGACGTGGACAGCCAGATCAAACAGATCGAACAGGAACTCGGAGTAGCATCCGAGGGCAGTAAAGAAGACGCTGCTCAACCTTCCCCCATCGACCTTAGTGTTGACGAAAAGGTCAAGGCCGGTGGTGCCAAGCTCGAGGCTTTGAAGAGCAGGCGCATGGTGGACAAGTCTCCCATTCTCCTCCTGGTCGGACCTCCAGGTGTTGGGAAGACGAGTCTTGCTCGATCAGTCGCCACTGCTTTGGGAAGGAAATTCCATAGAATTTCTCTGGGTGGTGTGAGAGACGAAGCAGAAATCCGCGGTCATAGACGTACCTATGTCGCCGCCATGCCAGGCCTCATTGTCCAGGGTTTGAAGAAAGTAGGCGTAGCAAACCCTGTCTTCCTCCTTGATGAGATTGACAAGGTTGGCGGCTCAAGCATTCACGGTGATCCTTCGGCGGCTATGCTCGAGGTTCTCGACCCTGAGCAGAATCACAACTTCACCGACCACTACGTAAACGTACCGATTGATCTCAGCAAGGTGTTGTTCATCGCCACGGCGAACAGTCTCGACACCATTCCGGCACCGTTGCTAGATCGAATGGAGACAATCTACATTCCGGGCTACACGACTCTCGAAAAGCGCCACATTGCAATGCAACATTTGGTCCCAAAGCAGCTTCGGGTCAACGGCCTTGACGAATCACAGGTTTCCTTCACCCCAGAAGTCGTGTCCAAGATCATCGAGTCGTACACGCGGGAGGCCGGCGTGCGCAACCTAGAGCGGGAGATCTCGTCCGTTGCGCGTGGCAAAGCCGTCGAGTTCGCCGACGCCAAGGACTCGGGACACCCCGAGAACTACAACCCACAACTGACCGTGGACGACCTGGAGAAATTTTTGGGCATTGAAAAGTTTGAGGAGGAGATCGCCGAGAAGACTAGCCGCCCAGGAATAGTGACTGGTCTGGTTGCGTACAGCTCGGGTGGAAATGGTAGCATCCTCTTCATCGAGGTGGCCGACATGCCAGGCAACGGCAGCGTCCAGCTGACGGGCAAACTGGGTGATGTGTTGAAGGAGAGTGTCGAGGTGGCCCTGACTTGGGTCAAGGCGCACGCGTATGAGCTTGGACTCACTCAGAGCCCGAACGAGAACATCATGAAGGACAGGAGCATTCATGTGCATTGCCCCTCCGGTGCCGTTCCCAAAGATGGACCCAGCAGCGGCATCTCGCAGGCAATTGCTCTCATTTCCCTGTTTTCCGGCAAGGCTGTCCCACCAACAATGGCCATGACGGTAAGCATTTCCCAATCCCATTTCTTCGGTTCCCTCACTCCCTTGTAGTCCCATTCCTTTTGTTTTGATTTCCCCCTTTCTTGGGACTCGAAACACAACGAAAGCAGGGCAAGGCAAAGCGGATCTTACGTCCGTTTGGCTTTCCCGATATGGATAGAAGGACGAAATACTGTGCTTCCATGTTATGTGTGCAAGGCTAACACGACGTTTGTTTCTGTGTCACAGGGTGAGATTTCCCTCCGAGGACGGATCACGGCCGTCGGAGGCATCAAGGAGAAACTCATCGGAGCGCTCCGGGCGGGTGTCAAGACGGTCCTACTCCCGGCGCAGAACCGCAAGGACGTAAAGGACTTGCCCCAGGAAGTCAAGGATGGATTGGAAATCATCCATGTCAGGTAGGTTGTTGTCTGATATCTGAGACTCCTTCCCCAGGACCCTCTCCTCGATGCTGGCTGTTTTGGGCACCTGATTTGCTAACCATACCTTTACTATTACCATAGTCATATCTGGGAAGCCATTCGTTACGTTTGGCCGGACGGCCAGTGGCCTAGCGAGCACGATTATCCGAGCGTCGAGAGTCGTCTTTGAATTGGGCTATCTCGTCTACCACATCAACCATCTGCGTGCGTTGTAGTCACGGAGTTATGACTTTAGTTTCGTTGCATAGCAGATGCTGTGGTTGGTATTAGCGGCTTGCCATTGATGCGTGTCGGTGCACGAATGTCACCGACAATAATCAGTATCACCACTCCACTCCCTCTGTCATTCCCTTCTTTCCCACTCTGAAACGAATAATAAACTTATGCTCTTTGGTTGGTTTTCTCATACGGTCATTTGTTCAGCCGGCCGGTAGTGTTTCGTCCTCATACTTGGACAACAGCAGAGCATTAGATAGCGAGACAGTCAGTTCTATCAATGCATTTGATATTTATTTCCAAACCTAGGTCGACAGCTGTTTAGTATTCCTCTGTTTACGTCGGGATGCATAGTCATTGTTTCTCCCATCTGCTAACCGCCTACCTATGCCCGCGCCTCTCAGTCTGTATTTCCCCCAACGTAACTCGCCAAACTCGCCCAAGTCTCCGGTATCACTTTCGTCGCAGATAAAGTGCTGCCTGCCGTGCTGCTGCTGAAGCGCGACGTCCTATTACTTACTACCGTTTCTCGGTAACTATCCGAGACAGCTGCGGTGGTTCCTTCCATCGGGACCAATAAAGAAGATGTGTAGATGTGTGGATGTGTGCATATTTTACCGACCGGTTCCCAACTTCGGTGGACGGGAACTATGTATGTATGTGGGTGTATGTGGATGCAATGCAAATATGTTATGCATGAAATGCATGGCGGGTAGGCACAGCTGCGGAGGTTACGACGGATGGACGGTTCCCAACTCCCAAGAGGAAGCAGCCAAAGCCAAGGCCGGAGTGTTTGGTCGAGGGTCGAGGGGAGGGGGAAGAGGCGTAAGCTAGATGGACAAATGCTGTGTAATGCCACATGACAGAATTGTACGACCGTTGCACAGCAGCAGGGTGTGGAAACAATCTCACGTCTCTCCTTTGGAATAAGAGCGAGAGAGCCTTCACCTATTCCCTGTTCGCCTGAGCAGAACGACAGGCGTTGGTCGGTCGGCTTGGAGTATGTCTTTTGGTGCGGCGGTATTCTTGTTGAACGAATGGAAGCCAAAAAAAAAAAGAGTTAGTCGACGTTTAGGAATGAGGAAGCTCAGCTAAACATGGACTTGCTGCGCGGTTAGTTTCAGGATTGTGACACTTCAGAATGAGGGATCTGGCAGACTGACGAGTTGACTAGATACATGGAGAGGCCGAGATAAGTGGAAGTCTGTTCATTGGGGTTGAGATCAAGTCTTGGACAAACAAAGATCTACAAGGTTGCATATGAACTTGTTCTCACTCTTTCCTTATCATCCGGTGGATGGGTTAGGGTAGGTTGGAAAGCTCTTGGTGTTCTTCCAGTTCGTAGGGACTGCCCCTACATTACTTGACCTGTTCTATAGACTTCCCTGAGTATGAAATGATATCACTTTGTATAATATTGATCATTCCATCGCATGATGTTGACTGTCGCCTGTCCTCAAAGTTGCTGCCATCTCCTCACCACACCATGAACTGAATGTCAAGTTTGAGGGCTGATGGTGCTCACACGATGAACGATTCCCGCTATGATTACCCTTTTACTCTCTCACAAACTCACCGGCTAAGTACCCTAGAGGTAGCTGAGCAAGATTCAGGAAGATTGCATTCACTATGCCGGAGCAGCACACCCAGTACAAAAAAGCTTGATCAAATCTTTGTGCTTGTGTCCTTCACGATGCTCTCTCTACGGAAGGTACTACGAAATGAAACTGCACAAAAAGACAAAAAGGTGGAAAAAAAAAGTGACACCACACGCGGTTCGAAAAGCGTAGGTAGGCTCAAGGAATGGAGGAAAGAAGAACGAGGGGAAGGGGCAACACCACTACCCTGCATCGTTCAACCCGGGCGGCGTTGAAAAGTAGTGCGGTCGAAGTAACCTGGAATACATACTCGTCAGGACTAGAATCGTCTTCTTCCCCTTGGCGCAGCCAAGGGTCAGGCGGGTCAATTAGTCAAAAACGGGTCGATTAGTTAAAATATTTGGGGTTAGGGTTGTAGGGGCGCGGAAAATGTTTTCGCGCGACTGGTATACATGTGATATGTGCAAATCCGGTAGAAGCACGTGCCTTTTGTGCATGTGTCAGGAAGCCCAAAAACGCCAAAGTTATACTGCGATTTGATTTGTACTACTAAAATAACCGATATGAAGAAAGTAAATAGATTATTAGATAGAGAAAGACGAGGCAAACAATCTGGCGCGTTTACATTTTTGATACACGTATTGTAGAGTTTACAATTATTGTGTGAATGATTTTACTTTGTTTAGCGATATGTAGGTATACTAGGTTACCTTCATTTAGTAGTAAAATTGTAGGGGGAGGAAGTACCAAGATTTTTAACTAATCGACCCGCCTGACCCCATGCTGGCGCATGGGGTCAGAAGACGTTTCTAGTCCTGACGAGTATAGCCCTTATCGGTATTGGCAGGTACGTATGGGCTTTTGGTTGGCCAGGGCAGCGGCGGGTTTGGGATGAGGCAGGCACGGAACGGAGAGGGAAGAAACTACCTGTACCGCGTAGGAAGTTGAAAGTTGGGATGAGGAAGTTGGGATGAAAAGTTAATGGGGTTCCAATCATGCATACACAGGTGGTGAATATGGTCTCCAAAGCCCGCTTGGATACCTTGAAGAATGACATGTACCAAGGAAGCTCAACTGGCTTGGATTGAGGGAGCCAATTCTTTGTATTTGGATTCAGCTGTCGTCTACCAACTCCACGGTTACGTCCGCGGATAGTTACATGCAAAGGAACGCTTTGTCTCCCTTCCTCTGGGATCATCACACCCTGAATTTGGTGTTGCGTGACACTTGGTGGTCTGGTGTTGGTGTGTGTGGTACCTCCGTCTCTGTTGTTGATCTTTTGCTTTTCAGGAGAGCTGGGTTCGAAGAGGGAGACCACTCCAGGAATACTTGCTGCTTTAGCCTACTTTTCCTGTTCCCTCACTCAGCTGTCTTCAAATCAAAATGCAGCTGTTTATCACTGGTCAAAGAGGGCTTCCTTAGTTGACATGAAGTTGCTGTCACGAAAGTTCAGGGAGAAAGGGTAAATGCTTGGAGTTTGGCCTTGGTCTATTGTGCTACAGCCCATCGTACGTAAGAAGTATGCAGGGAGTTACTGTTCAGTGCTCGCAAATCATAAGCCAGAGCCATCTCTAACTGTTGGAGGAACTCATCCCATGCGTTGAATGCCTTTTTTTTGAGAAAGCCTACATGCACACACCCCAAACCTACATACACCCAGTTTCTAAAAAAACAGTGGGTCCGTGCAGCTGATGACACCTGACATTGTAAACCCCGTTTTTACCCGCTAAATTTCGTCTTTCCAATGCATTGAAACATTGCACCTTAGTCAAAATTTTCGCACTTTCAAACTTGTACATTTGCACCCCTTTCTCGCCCCCTTACACAACAACACACGTCGCGCACCAGCACCAACCTCTATAACCCATTTAAAGTACGTAATCTTGCTCAAATCAATTGGTTTTGACTGCTTTGAGTTATAGGGAGGTACAGAGAGGACGTGAATCACCTGGGTCACATGGGGGTTTGATTCAAATGGTCATGACCATTCAAAACGGCCAGAAATACCGCTAAAACTCGATAATTTACATGACAGCTGCCATCTGGGAAAAACGGGTGTATGTAGGTTTGGGGTGTGTGCATGTAGGCTTTCTCTTTTTTTTGGCAGTTGGCTCACGAGCAAGTCCATTGTTCAGTTGTGTTCAAAGCAAAGATAGACATCACCACAAGCGTGATTATAGCGAGCAATTTGCAGAAAAATGCGGGAATGAATAATGCTTTTTGCTCAGATCCAAAGTGTTGACTGTATGCCTCGCTGGAAGCTTCAAAGAGGCGCGGTTGCTGCTGCGGTGATGATCTAGCAGAGAGGTGCGCTCGTTGTGAGTAGATAGATTCCGTGACAAATCCGTGACAAAAAAGGTTTGAGATCTCGGTTCTCACATCAGAAAGCATTCATCTGCTCCTTCCCTTGGACATGATAAAACTTTTGCAAGGGAAGTTCTAGATCCACTCGCAATCGCTCTTTCCCTTGTTCATAACAATGATTATCAAGTGGACGTTGGCACTCTTCGGGAAGGAACAGTCCAAACTGCCATCGTTCAGAGTGTGCTATTCCGGTCACGGTCAGCAATTTGAAGTGTGATAAAACGCTTGATGCATGGTGTCTAATTGCTCGAACTTCGTCATTTTATCTTCAAGTGTCAAGGTTGAGAATGCTCTGGAGCGAGTCGCCACGCACATGGCTCATCATCTGAACGTGTTTGAAAAGTTGCATGGCGTTTTAAAATGTGAAAGGTGCATTGTTTCCAGAAGCATGACAACGAAAGTGCTCTTGCTTTCATATATCAAGGCAACAACCGACGCAAGCTTGAACACTGGTAGTTTCCTGTATACACGGCTCCCCAAAGCATCTTGTTTGACCTGTCATTTGATTTGTCTGATACGCGACGATTCCAACTCTCTTTGTTTACCGCTCCTAGAGCAAAGAACTCTCAAGCATCCTTTATGTTGTGGAATTACGCAACTAATTAGCCGTGAAGCACTCGGGTTTACTTTAAAGTGAGGATGTTTCCTTGGAAGTTTCAGTCTACCGCAGTAATCCATGAGAGGATTGTTGATACATAAGTGAAAAAAGACCAGTTATACCTACCTCTAGTGTCTTCCCGCTGATGGAAGAGGGTTGAAATTGCTGTAAGCCCGCATGGCCATGGCGCGGACACCATTGCAACCGGCGTGATGTGGTGAGATGTCGCTTTTCTTGACCTTGATCCGAAGGCTGGGCAACTCACGTGAAAAACATTCCGAGCATCGCTCATAAACGCCATTATCACAATCTCGATCTTAAAAGTTCCTCACTCACAGGCCTTCAGCCACACAAAACCGATATTGGGTCCGAAGTGGCGTGTCTAAAAGACACCGAGTAACAGTACAACCGGTCAAGTTGTAATCTCCTCATGCCGCCGTCACTCATCCGTCTAGAAGGCTCAGTAATGGAGGGTTTTCTTAAGGCTTACCGATGTAATAAGCCTCATTCTTCACATGGTGGGCCTCTAAAACATTATCCTGTCCCTAGGCAAAGACCTTACTTTTGGTGAACATCTCGGGCACGTTCTAGACAGACATCAAATCCTAGATTCCCGTCAGGTTGCAAAGAATTATATCACTAGCTTCTGTGTGGCCGTGAGGCCGAGTGCAGACTCGGCTCTTATAGCTTCCGGAGAAAACAGTTTGCAGTGATATAAGACCGTAGGAATAGTAACAGTAACCTGCACCATAGCTATCTTAGCATAGGAGCATGAACGGAACCCGCAGGGTAACTTTTGCCTTTGACCAAGAACATCGAGTTTTCGGTAGGCCTCTATCGACAATGGGTGCCTAGAGTAAGTATGGGAAAGTCAAAGAATGAGCAAACATACGACTCACCTGAACTCCCCTTTTTGCTTCTTTTGAGCTCTTTGGTGCTCACGAGATGTAGGCATACGAACAAGTATGTGATGATACACCCGATTCACACCGCAAAATAAAATCTTCGCCCGGAAAACTCCAGTGAATGACGCAAATGGTCTCAGTTCAATAGACGAAGTGTCTTAGATTATAGAACAACCATCGAACTACAAACTGCGCCAGCCTCTAGTGTCATAAGGATGACAAGACGGGGAGTCTGGTGGAAGTTTGCTTAGCGGGACCACCCGAACCTAGGTCGTAATTTAGGTATACACATGATGTAAAATACCTACCGCCCTGTCACGTACTTACGTACCCTACCGCAAGACTCTTACGGAACATGGCTCGCATGGCAATTTGGGAATGGCTGCCCGATGGTTCCCCAGTGGGGAGAGCGGATCTCATAAAAGTCTCCATAAGCCATGAGGTGGTGGATACAGGCAGGGCAGCTGTTGGCCCTAGATCCCTGGAGGTTCATTCTGTTGTCCCGTAGGGAGGAAGAAAGTGGAAGATGGAGAGAGAGAGCGACAATCCCGGGGCATCATCTGTTTTGTACGGCCATCACCCTGTGCTGTTGTCTGGTTGATGATGGTCTGGTAGGCTGGAGACGGCGGTATCTGCTCGCGTGGTAATGGTGGATCTGACGGGGATAGGTACATGGTGTACCTTACCTTACCTTACAGGCCCGTAGAGCGGTTTCCGCACTCAGTGCTTGCAGGACACCATAGGCGTCGATGTCTATCATGGCCCGGTTCTTCCACCCATCCCAAGTGGATTTGCACTTCCTCTTGTGAAGAGGCGCGTATGTGAGGGATGGGCGGCATGTCCTCTTTCTCTCTCCGTCATTTTTATGGTTCGTCGTCGTGTGTCTCACTTCTACTTTGAATGATCAACTGTGCATGAAGGAGTGCATGATTGGTATGCCCTAAAGTCTAAAGGTTGATCAATGGGCTGGATCATTCAGAGAAGAGGGTGTCCTGGGCGTTAATACCACTGGATGTATGATTGGACCCCAACACATCGTCCGAGAAAAAGCAGCATCTCTCACTTGTACAGTGACGCCATCGTACCTGACGATAGTTTACCGAGAAGGCTGCTAAACTCCAGTGTAAAACTGCACATTCCAGTTCGGAATCACCTATGATACCAACAGAAGACGTTCTCCACCACGCACTTTGGCCCAGTTTGTCTTTCTCTTTGAGATACACATCTGTTAGCCTCCATGGGACGATAAACGTTACTTGGCGTTTCCGTGCAATTTATTGCCAATGCCAGATGCGGGTCACTCTAATGTGATTGAATCGTTCTAGTGCATCTGACCCTCGCCTATTAACGGTGGCAACCAGAAGGTAATTACACTTCGACGAACGCCTCAGGTAGGTAGGTAGCATCGTGGTGATCATCGTTGTTGTTTCCTTGCCGTGAGGTTATTAAGAGGTAAGGCAGGGAAGCGCCGCCGTAACGCAACTCCAACTCAGCCACTAGTTTGTTTCCCTGTGTAGATATTGACATCAGCGGGTAGTCCATGAGGAGGGGAGACATGGGACTCGGAGTTTCTTGTGATGACCAGAACGGGAGGGGGGTTCCTAGTGGGGCCATCTAATAAAGATCCGTCATGAAAACATGATGTGCAAAATCTCCGAATGTCTCCGTAGGGTGTGTCTGTGGACCTGTGGTGGTGTGTACCTGCCTCAATCTCACAATTATCTTCCTTTTTTTCCGGATCCATTGTCTGCAAGGTGTTAGGTTGGTCGGGGGGCCTAGCAGGCGTTAGTGCCAGGCTTGCCAGGTCGGGAATACCCCATGCCCTCTTGTGCATTGAGGTCTGTGCCCAGCGCCTTATTAAGAAGATGATCTTCGAGGTGCCTGGGCCCCCTAGGCCGCATATCCATGGTTGGGGTTCATTACCGCAATCTGTACCTAATCTACGAGATCAACCTCCAACTACTCGTCTCACCACTACAGGTAGTCACGGGAGATTTTGTATCCCTGACGAGTACCGATGCGCAGTGCAGTCCACTACATATGCGGAGGACTGCATATTGCAGGGCAGCGCGCGCAGCCTGAGGTCGTAACTGGGGATGGAAGGTCCAAGCCCAATCTTGCCGATCTCTGAATGACAAAAAGCCTGGACATCTCATGAGAGCCAAGCTCGAGCCAGGGACAGCGTAGCCTCCATCCAACATGTGGTCGAATTTGTGGGGGAATAGTGAGATTGGATTCTCCAAAGCTCCCGCCCTTTCTCAAGAATAAGCCCGAGAGGAGTCGTCCTTGTCCTTACCGCTAGTATAGGTGACATTGTAATGTCCCTTTTTTACCCACCCTACCCTCTCTCGCCTCTGTTCGCCATTTGAGGTAGCTTGTGTTTGTCTTTTCGGTGACTTACAGAGCTTACCTAGAGCTTGGTAAGAGTGCCGTAGAGCCTTCTTAGTGGCTCGTAAGCTCGCCAAAAAGCAACTCCCCATCCTCTTCCGGGCAAGTGGAGATGCTCTGAGAAGTTGCGGGAGTGGCCCGGCCTCGAGCCGGTGCCCGGTGGAAGTGATGGCGCCGCGGCGGCGCGCGCTGGTGGGAAAGCACAGACCTGGTTCGGTTCTTTTTAGTGGAACGCCACGACAATCTTTGGAATGAAGTGGATGAACTCCACCGTGACAAGCGGTTCGGACGACGACAAGCATGACCAAAATCCATTTTCACTGACAGGCATGGGCTTTTTCAGTGAGTTGGTCACTACAAAGAGRTCTGTCTGCTTATCACTTGCTTTTTCCCCCTTCTTCTTCGCGTAAGGTGAGAGACCAGTGCAGATAATTTCTTGTCGGTGCCCTGCCGCTGTCATCCCGGGCGTCATCAGGTAGGTCACTTACACTAGAGACACTGGGCTGGGCTATGGCTTTGTGACTAGTTCACAGCTCTCTTCTTGGTTTTGCTTTTTATCAGAACGGCAACTCAAGACATGACATGACTGACAGCGGGTGCCAAGTCAAGTCATTACGCATATATTGACAAGTGAGAAATTTCACATTGGTGATTCCATCGCCAACACCCACCACACTAACATACCCGTACACCGTACCAGGACCCTGGACGTCGTCAGCTCCGGTTTTAATCACGATATGTCGAGACGTTGATGGGTCAAACAACGGCCAAATGTCTTAGTAGGCTGCAAGTCGAAATGGCTTCATCTCATGGAACCAAGCCGGGAAGAGGAGAGACAGACTGGAAGAGATCTTGCGCCAAGGTTCAAATCAATTGTGATGGTAAACCATCCTAGCACTATCTCAACGATGCTGCTATGTACACACTAGCCAATGGGATATTAGCATGCTTCTAATGGTCTGGATTTGATAATGGAGCCGGGTCAGGGGGGCTGTATTGTCAATGGCCTCTCTTACCGTATCTTACAAGGCCATTGTATTACAGGCATGACAAATTACAACGGTCATTGTTTCTCATACCTGGATGACAATCTTGATACTCGTCCGCCCCTAGTCAGACGGTCGATTTTGTAGACCTGACGAGTAATCACACTTTTCAGTCGTCGTTCCTTGAGCAGTCCTGAGAGGTCAACTTGATCGCGTGTCAGTAACCAATGATCCATGTTGATAGTGGTTTAACCATGTTATAGAGGTCGAAATGTTTTGCTTAGAGTGCCTTCTGATGATACTCCAATGACGACCCCCGTCTGGAATGCAAATTATCAGATCGCCATGAGCTGCTACGCGATGTTACCTTTCCAGAGACCAAGCGCTCAAAATCCTTTACGTACCTGCTTGTGTAGGGCAGTGATGAAGGAATCAGATTCATCACGAGACTCAGATAGCAAGGTGTGCGGATTACTTCATCTTCCCGGCACTACACTTATCTGTAACATAAGCAAGGTGTTCGTCTTGAGTCCGCCGATCCTTTGGTCGATGTCACCCTTGATTTCAGCAAAGACGTATGTCTACTGCTAGGACTGCGTACCGCTTTTTCTCACTCGATGTGGTTTTACTCAACCTGCGCTAAGATCCGGACTAGCAAAGCCTAACAAGGGTTTTGACCAATCTTCTAGTGAGTTGATACGGGTCGCAATGTTTCTTGGGAACGATCCAGTAGCAGGATTGGTTGAGCTCAACCTGCGCTAAGATCCGGACTAGCAAAGCCTAACAAGGGTTTTGACCAATCTTCTAGTGAGTTGATACGGGTCGCAATGTTTCTTGGGAACGATCCAGTAGCAGGATTGGTTGAGTAAAACCACATCGACTGAGAAAAAGCGGTAGTGGCGCTGAGTTCGGGTTGTTGAAAGTTGAACGGATAACTGTAATCCAACCCCCCCGCTCCGACTATCTCTAGATGAGCCATGTTGTCGAATAAAAGAGTGACGATATTGGACATGGGTGGATGGGTCAAGTAGGGCAGCGTGACATGCCGCGATGGTGAAAACGTCCAAGCAATTTCCCCAGAGTCAGCATAGCAAGTGATCAGTGCGGGATCGCCGGTTAGTATACGGGTGATAGAAGACACTCGAGGTGCTGGAAAAGCACACGGGAGACAAACAAATAGGCGCCGTTGACTAGACCGAATAAATTACATGCGAACCCTCAAGGCGGGACCGGGGCAGGATGATGCTTCTTGGATGACACTGGCGGCTGCAATCACAAGAGCCGATCGAGTTAGATGAAGTGCATCGCTTGGTCTGCGGCCCATGTCTGCGGCCATTTTGTAACCGTTCGTTTCGACTGTAGCGGGCCGCAGCGAGTGTGCAATAAGCGTGGACCGTGGTGCATCTGTATCTGTGACCGGGAGGAAGGAAGGAAAGCTGGTATTTCACTCCCGGTTGATGGGTCGTCTGGATCAGTATAAGGCATGGCCGAGCCAATCATCGTCTTTCTATGGCAGATACCATGACTTTGAATACAGCACTATTGAGCCGTTGATGATGAAAAAGGAGTTGTTAACAGGAGCGTGTTCAGATGTTAACATGGAGAAGATAGTGAGGAACTTCCACACCTGGGCCCTTCATCTTTTTTTCCCACCGTTCCGGTACCACCATCAAGCGCTCGCTACCGTACATGCTGTTACCTGTACAACATTGTAAGACAAGACGAGGTGGGTCTGCAACGGCCGAGCGTTGTGCTATTGATGCGCCGCTTCTTGGGTCCTTGGCTCTCCTGTCGTTGACTCCCAACTGTAGACAGGCCGTAGGTGATGTAATCCCGCTAGGCAAGAATTGCATTCACTAGCACGGTTTGCCCAATCGATGCACAGTATCACATCTTGTGTGCTCGACCAGAACTCTCCGGGGTAAAGGGAAGAGGCAACAGCCCTGGGGCGCGTTCGGTTTGCTCCCCGTGAGGGTAATCCACCATATAAATCGACCCCTGCAGTGAATATGCGGTAAATATGCAGTTAATCACACTGCATATTGTTCGAAATGGTCGTCTAGGACCTTAACTTGTACTACGCTAGCTAAGGAGCCTTATAATTCCCTTGTAACTCCCTTGTAATCGACGTATTACTTGTATGAGGCCTTGGTTACTGCCTAAAGTGGTAATGTGTGTATTCTATAATATATAAATTGGATTACCCTGAGAATTTTAGTATTTTTGGCCGTAAATCCGACTAATAGGGGTGTTGATTAGGGTATTGGCTGGCTATATAGGGTATTAGTACCTATACTAATTGGCTATAATTGGAAGTAATAGCGGGTATTATTCTTAATACTTTATATAAATTATACCTACTGTATTTTGTATATAGTTCCTTAATAAATTGAAGTAATTGTTATTTATCTTACCCTTGTTAATACTATATTGTTATAGATCCCTTTATTAAAGTCTAGAATCGAGTGCGGCTCTTTATAATGTACGTATTATTTATTGTCTTTGTAGCGGTGGCTTCGGTTTGTGCCTGCGGTAGTTACGATGTTGTATATCGATTAATTTATACGAATTGGTTCGAAGGGGAGGCGGCTATTCGAAATGCTTTTTACTTAGATTGTAAGACGAAGTTATTTAATTTATACTGTATACGATAATATCCCTTTATATAATTAATTAATTAGATATTTAGAAATATTAGTATACGTAGTACGTATCACGGGCAAAGGGTAGATAGTAGATGTAAATATACGTAATTGCACGAAGGAGAAAGGAGGAGAGTACAGACGAGTACCCAAAAGACTAGCCTTATAAGGGCGGCCAGCAGTAGGCCCGATATAGGTCTACAGCTAGAGGCCGTTACGGCGGCCAATTAATTAATAGCGATAATAATTTCAAAAGCTACTATACGTTAATACAAGGCACGTAAGTAATCACGTACGATATAGGCTAACCCTATAATACTTCCCCTAATTAAAAGAAGCTATATAATTGACTAAAGTTATATAAAATAATAGAAATTTCTATTAAACGAATAATTTACCCTCGAAATACCTCTATAGCTGCTACTATTATATATTGCAATAACCTCTATTATAGGGCTAGAGCCTCCCGTTCTACTTCTATTCCTCTATATCCGTATCCGTATTCTTTAACCGGGGCTTCCGTTTCTATAGCCGGCCCTCCCTTCTTTAGCAACCGTTTCCGCCTCTTTTCTACCGCCGCCTAATTTAAGGGGTATAATTTATTTAAATATATTTCATAGAACCTCCGTATCTCGTCGGGGGCTATAATTATATTAGTATATAGTTACTATAACGGTTAGTAAAGGGGTCCCTAGACGATGTAATATTCCTAATAGCTTTTCTTATTCTTCTAGCAGCCGTCGAACTTTTCGAAATTATATTCGACCGAATCCTCCCTATCGTTAATCTTCTTTATAACCCGTCTATAATTAGTACGAACGTTCTATTCCTTTATAGGCGCCTGCCCTGGAACGCCGACTTCGTCCTATAATTTTACTTTATTAATATAAAARGTTRGGTTATATTTTATATTAATTARKAGTTTGARTATAAYYTTATAGTTATCCGCCTTAAGGATTTCGAAGGGACTTTTAAATAAGGGTGTAAATTTAGCGTATAAGTAACCGGTTTCGAAATTTTTTATATTAAATAAAATTTTATCTCCTATTTTATATTTTGGAATATCCGACCGGCGAATATTAGTATTATCCTCGTACTATTATTAAATTCGTTTAACCTAATTTATAATATAATTTAAAACCTTTTTAAAATAATTAATAATTTTATTAACTTTAAAATATTCCGCCTATTACTATATTAATATATTTAGAAGATAAGGTTTCGCCGGTTCAATACTTATATAAAAGTAGAAACTATAATTAGCGAAGAAGGGGGATATTCCCGTAGATTTAGAAATTAAGTTATTGCTAACGAATTCTACAATTAGTAATTAATTTACCCAATTATTTTACGCTTAATTAATATAGAAGCGAAGGTATTTCTCTATTTCTATATTAATACGTTTAATTTAGCTGTTAATAATTAAGTAGAATACGGAGGAGGGTTTAAGAGTTACTTCTAAACGGGATAATAGGGCTTTTTAGAACCGGGAAACGAATTAGGAGCTGTAGTTAAAAATAATAAAATCTAATAGTCTGTAAATATTATAAACCTTTTCGATAAAACGATCCGCTAATTCCTTGGCTATAAAATTAATAATAGGAATAAAATACTGTATTTTAATTAATCGGTCTACTACTATAGTAATATATTTAAATTCCTAACTTTAATAGACGTAGGGTATTAACGGGGTAATATAGTTTACCGAAATATCTTTTTATAGCGCGAATAGTATTACTAAAGGCTTTAAAAAATTATAAGGGGTATACTACGATAATTTAAACTTTATATATATTAAATAAGCCTTATAATATATTTTAACGGTAGCGTATATTCCCGGCTAAAAAAAAGATTGTGAGAGTAACGAATAGGTTTTTTTATCACTTAAATACTTAATTAAAAGCGAATTGTAAATACGGCGAAGGAATTATAATTAAAGTTCGGTATTTATAAAGTTAACGAAGACGGCGCTGCAATAATATACCTATCCCTAAATCGATTTATATTCGGCGAAGGATACTTTCTTTATATAGTCTTTAATTTCTTTAGATTATACTTTATAATTAGGGTTTAATAAATAGATTATAATGTTTTATAAAAAGATTAACTTCCTATAATTCTCCGTAATTAAATTATCAGTAAATTTCTTATTTATAACCTCTAATTCGTAAATATATTTAATATTAATATCGACTTCCCCTCTTCCGTCCTTTAAAACGAATACTCTATTAATAAAAATATTATAATTAAATAGGACTTTATTCCTAGCTAATAGCCGCTTATTAATTACGTCCTTAAATAAATTTTTTAATTTTTTATTTAAGGCGTCGGAGCGTACTTATAACGAACCCGGTCGATATTTAATTATAAAATTAAACTGGGAGAAGAATTAGGACTATTATATATAGCGGGGGGTAAATTACTTATTAATAATAAAAGTCTTTAGACTTTTATAATCTATAAAAATTTCGAAAAATTTTTATACGCCTTTTAATTCGGGGCGCTATTCCTCTAGGGCCTTAATAATAGCGAATAATTTTTTATTATAAATATTGTAATTATATTCGGCTAAAGAATATTATTAATTAAAATAAGCGATAGGGTAGAGGATACCTTCCTCGTTGTATTATAATAAAGTACCGCCGTAAACTTAATTAAAAGCGTCCGTCTCGATAATAATTTATTTAAACTAATTGTAAATACGAAGTATAAGTCTACTATTAAAAGCTTTTTTAAAGGCTTCGAAAAACTTTTAGTACTATTCCGTCTAATATTAATCTATAACCGTTTTTTTAATTAATTCGTATAGTAGGCCGGCAATAATTGAAAAGTACTTAATAAAGCGACGATAGAAATTAACGAAGTTTAAGAAGCGTTATAACGCCCTTTTAGAATTTAGAACTTCTTATATTATAATTATAAAAACCTTTTCGGGGTCTATTTCAAAACCTTTTAGGGTAATAATAAAACCTAAATACTTTATATAGGTAATATAAAATTTATATTTATCGATATTAATTTAAAAGCCTACTTTAATTATCTGCTATAAGATTTTCTTAATATACTTTTTATACTCCTTTTTATTATCCGAATAAATTAGGACGTTATCGAAGTATATAATAGTATAAATATTGAAAATATCGTATAATATATTATTAATATAATTCTAGAAAGTCCTTAATATTCTCTATAATCTAAATAGATATATAATAGATTCGTAGAAGCTAAAGCGGGTAATAAAGGCTATCAACTACTTATAACCCTCCTTAATACATATCCTATTAAATATTATAATAATATCGAACTTAGTAAAGATTTTAACCTTATAAATAACGTCGAAGGTCTCTTTAATTAATAGTAATAAGTATCGAATTTTTATTGTTACGTTATTAATATTATAATAGTTTATACAAATATAAATATTATTACTCGGCTTCTTAATTAATAAAATAAACGAAGCGGTTATAAATTATAATAGGCGGATAAATTTCTTCTTTAAATTATCGTCGATCTACTTTTTAATTACAATAGCTTCGATAGGCAATATTCGTCGCGATCGTATATTAGGGGGCGTCTCGCCCGGCTTAAATTCGATTTTATAATCGTACGAACGGTATAGAAGGATTTTATTTACTAAAGAGGGGAGAAAAGTTATTATTTCGTCGACGTAATAATAACCTTCTAACTTCCTTAAAATTTCGAAAATTTTATCCTTAATCTTTATAAAACAATTTACTTTATTAAGAAACTTCTTTATATCCTCCTTAAAGATTTTAATTAAATATATTCGTCGGATCGTTTCTTTATAAAATAATACGTCTTCGTTGAAATTTCTAGTAAAGTAAATAGCTTTAGCGAAAATTGTAGCTTCGCGGGAGTCTTCTAATAAATAAATATTAACTATTTCGTTAATAAAATTATAAAGAACGGGGGGGAAACTTTCTTTATATTATTAATTATTACCTTCTATAATATTATTAATTATTTCCTCGGTTAAATCTATATCCTAAATCTCTATTATAGCCGTTAACTTTTTAATTTGAATATAATTCGTAATATATAACTATAATCCCTATAATTTGTAAATATAATTAAAAATAATTGCATTAAATTCCCGGATATTATTAGGGTCGAAGTTATGGTCGGGGTTTCGGTAATGGCGAAGAACGTAAGGGCGCTTTATACCTGTAGAGACGTATCGGTTATCGAGGCGGATATAAGGTTCGTAGAGCGTAAGGCTCTTAATTTTAATAAGGAGAATAGTCGTACTAGTAATACCGATTTTTAATTCGACTTTCCTAACTACTAACACTTTAATAGGGGTAAAAACAGCTCAATAGCCGGTCTTAAGGTCGATTTTAACTATAATTAGAGTAGCGGACTTTAAAATAGATTCGGCGGGCTCTAAAACGGATTCGGTTTCTAGGATAAAAGAAGGCTCTAAAACGGATTCAATAATAGTAGGCTCTATCTTAGGGATAAGAAAAGGCTCTAAAGTAAACGCCGATTAAGGGGTAGCCTTCTTTCGAATAAAGGCTGTAAAAATTTTATTAATAAGAATTTTAAAGGCCGCAATTTACTTTTTAAAGAGATTTAAGGGTAAATAATAATTATAATAAATAGGGTTATTAAAATGTACCCTATAATATTTGTAATCGATTTTAGATTTATAGTATTATATCTACGGGAAGCTTAAAATAATTAAATAATTCTTAGAAATATTATAAATTAAAAAGGTAAGGGTTTTATTATAATAACCGATATAGAGTTTAACTATTACCCCTTTAGAAATAATATTTTTAATTATTCTATTAGTAAAAATTAATTTCTTTAATCGAAGGAAGCGAAAGTAAAGGAAATTATATTTAACGATAAACGAGCGATTAATAAAGGTAAAAGCGGAATAACCGGTATTAATAAGAGAAATATAATAATCTTTATGCGAATTAGTTATAATATAAAAAAATAAGAATATTAAATTTAGCGAAGTAGAATTATTTAAAGATTGAATTTTAACCTCCTCTAAAACCTTTAATTTAGAAGAGTCTAAAACTTGTTTCTAAGATGAAAATAATTAATAAGGCCTCTATATACAATTAGGTATAGAAGCTATTCGTTTTCTAAATTGTTATAATATTTGCTACTAATAGCGGGCTCTATAGGAGCGGTTAAAATAGTAAGAGCGGCGTCTATAGCGTAGACCTCCTCTTAACCGCTGCGATTATAATTATAGCCCTTACCCTTACCCTTACCTTTATTCTTCTTACCCTTTTCGTATTAAAGGTTTTAAGAATTATAATTAATAGAAGCGGTATATTCGCGGGCGATATAGTTAAATTTAGTATAATGGCGGTAGAGATTATTGCGAAAGCGTTGGTCGAAAACGTCTTTATAAATAAAAACGGCGAGGTCGATAGCGTCGAAATCTATTTTATTACTACCCTAATTAATAAGGAGATTATCGGTATTATAGGAACTAGTAATACTATTAAAAATACTACTATTACTACTACTATCGCCGGAATTTAAAAGGCTAGTACCTAAAATACGGGCGTTTATTTTATAATAATAATTAGTATCCTCGAAGTTATTAGCGACGGTATAATAAATTGTAAACTATTTCTTAAAGTCGTTGGCTTCGGGGAGATTATAATAAATTAATATATTATAAAGACGTTTATTAATTTTATTCTGTAAGTAATAGATTTTTATAGAATTGTTAAAACTGTATAAGTTTATAAGGTTAGTAAATTCGAGTTCGAATTTAATAAAGGATATATTTTTTATAAAGAACTCTTCTAAGTAGCGGCTAACGTCTATCTTTAAATTAACGTTCTAGAAGCGGGTAATAAAATACTCTATAAATTCGGCGCCAATCTTCTAACGCTAAATATCTTTATTATTACCGCCTTAAATAATATTGAAATCGTTTTAAATATTAGAAAGAATTTCCGGGCTTAATAATATAGTAGTATAAATAATTTTAACGTTTTTATCGATATAAAGTAAGGGGTCGTATTTCTATTAAGATTAAATATAGAAACGCTAAACTTTAAAGATTTTATACTTATAAATAGTATTAATATTCTCCTTACTTATAAAAATAAGTAAATTCTCTACCGTTTATTTAAAGGACGATATTTTACTTTTATTTACCTTAACGAAATTATTATAAAGAGCCCGAACGTTAGTATTATAAAATTTAAAAGCGATATAATTTACGAAAAAGTTGCTATACTACTTTTAAAGATTAGTATACGTAGCTAAAAAGTTAATGTAATCGAAATTCTTCTAATTAAAATTATTTTAAGCCTTATTAATTACGGTATAAGCGGTTTTTAATTCTTCCTTACTATATTCGAAATCGCTAACGACGTTGTTGTAAAAGGCAAAATTAATATAATAAAAATGGCCGAGCGGGGTAATAATCGAGTAGAAGGCGGGATTATTAATAAAGATAATAACGGACGTAAGGTAATTGTAAAGAATAGTTTTCTTTTCTTCGTTATCTTTAATACCGGTAATAAGGTTGCTAACGGCTAGGGAGGGGGGAAATTCGAAAAGTATAGCGTAATAAACGGTTGTATTATAAATATTAACGAATTCGTTAAATACTTCGCAGACGTCGTTTAAATTGAAGAATATAGTTAGGGGAGCGTTAGGAATAGGGAAATCGCCGCCGGTACTACTAATAAGCGAGAAGGTAATAGGGTCGCTATTCTCGTTATAAAATATAAGAACGAAGGGAGTAGTTATAATAAAACGAAATTTTTATTCCTTAAATAAAGAGTATTTACTTTTATTTACTAAATAAAGGGGAGTAAAACCGATAATTATCGCAATTTATAATTATCGATATTTAGGGGTATTAAATTTAATAATTCGATTAATAAGGCGATTCCTATACGCGCGCAATTAATAAATTAATCGTAAAGAAAAATTTATATTATAAATATAATAATTAAAAAGGTATAATTAATTATTATAGGTAAAGGGTAGATAGTAGATATAAATATACATAATTATACGAAGGAGAAAGGAGGAGAGTACAAACGAATGCCTAAAAGACTAACTTTATAAGGGTAGCCAATAGTAGGCCCGATGTAAATCTACGGCTAGAGGCCATTACGGCGGCTAATTAACTAATAGTGATAATAGTTTTAGAAGCTATTGTACGCTAGTATAAGGCACGTAAGTGATCACGTGCGACATAGGCTAACCCTGTGATAGTACGGCGGCGATATTCTTTAAGTAGAAGTTTATAACCTTTTTATATATTTATATTTATAATAAAATTTATTGAGATGTAGCCTATTAGTTTGGTTATAGTATTACGACGATTAATTAGAACTTCTATAATATACTTCGCGCTATAGTTTTACTATATTTTTAAATTGTTAAGCTTTTAATTCTTGATATTGTATACGAATTAGCGTTAAGAGATAGGAAGTTTGGCCGGTTCTTTAAGAATTATATTGGTGCGATCGATAGTATTTTAGTATATGCCCGGGTATTAATTAAGGAAGTATAAATACAAGGGCGCTAGTATAAATAAATCGAAGGCAAAGCTAAGATACTATTTATAATAGAAGATTTAAGGTAAGGAGAAGAAAAGGAAGAGAATTAGATATATACGTGCGGACCCGAATAAATACCCTAGTGCGTAAGCGACCGCGGGACCTATATACGGGTCGCTAATAGCCAATCCCTTTATTCGTATCCCCTTTTACCTATATAATAAATAAGAGTAAACACCTTTAATAGGCTTAGAGCCCGCCTTAGCGCGAACCTTCTATATTATTCGTTCCTCCAACCTTTATAGTACCTTATAATACTTTATAATACTAGTCCTCCTATAGGGTATAGCGGGTATAACGGTATAGCCGGACCGGCGCCATTATATTACCCCCCCCTATATAGAAGACTCGTCTACAAATCTTACTAAGTACTCTACAATAGATATAATAATCCTCCAGCGAATTTACTTATATAAAAACCTTTTGTAAGCGCCTTAATCCTAATAATTCTAACAGCTCGTTATCGTTATACTCCTCCTATTCCTCGTTCAATTAGTATATTATCCGTTTGGGCGGGCCCGGGGTATCTGGGTTAGCCTCGTAGAATTCCTAAAAAGCCTTCGGAGCGTACTTAAAGTCCGAAGCGGACTAGTATTCTAAATTAAAGTCCTAGCCTCTCTAGTCCGTATTATAAAAGAGCTTACTATTAATTATTTTAGAGGTATTAATCTTCTCGACTTCCTATTCGGGATCCTCATCGTTTTTAATAACTAGGCTAAGGTATTTAGCCGGTTAACCGGACAATAAATTATTATCGTACTTTCTCAAACAATTAGTATAGAAGAGGTTTAAACCCTTCTAACTATTTGGGAGCTCTAATCGGTAAGAGTACCTTACTTTCTCAATAATTTTATAATAATTACGGGTATTAGGGAAGTCGAACTTATTGTTAGGTTGCGTAGTAATTAATTAGAGGCGTTTAATAATAATAACCTTATTACTTATATTAAAATCAGGGTCCCTCTTCTTCTTATTAGTTTAATAAGCCTACTCCTCCTATACTTTTAATATTATTTTTCTAATATATTCTACGTATCCGTAAATATATTAAACGTACTCTTGCAAGGGCGCTAGTATAGATAAGTCGAAGGCAAAGTTAAGATACTATTTATAATAGAAGATTTAAAGTGAGGAGAAGAAAAGGAAGAGAATTAAATATATATGTACGAACCCGAATAAATACCTTAGTGCGTAAGCGATAGTAGGACTTATATACAGGTCGCTGATAGCCAATCCCTTTATTCGTATTCCCCTTCACTTATATAATAAATAAGAGTAAACGCCTTTAATAAGCTTAGTGCCCGCCTAGCTAGTCTTAATACGAACCTTTTATATTATTCGTTCTTCTAACCTTCGTAATACTTTATAGTATTTTGTAATACTAATCCTCTTATAGGGTATAGCGGGTATAACGGTATAGCCGGACCGGCGCCATTATATTACCCCCCCCTATATAGAAGATTCGTCTGCGAGTCTTGCTAAATTAGAGGCTCTATAATAGATATAATAATCTTTTAGTAATTTTATTTATATAAAATCCTTCGTGAACGCCTTAGTCCTAATAATTCTGGTAGCTCGTTATCTTTATACTCCTCCCAATCCTCGTTTAATTAATTTATTAACCGTTTAGGCGGGCTTAGGGCTTCTAGGTTAGCCTCGTAGAATTTTTAAAGAAGTTTTAGGGTATATTTGAAGTTAGAGGTTGGCTAATATTCCRGGTCGGGGTCCTAGCCTCTCTAATCTATATTATAAAAGAATTTACTATTAATTACCTTAAAGGTATTAATCTTTTCGACTTCTTATTTAGGGTCCTCATCGTTTTTAGTAATTAGGCCGGGGTATTTAGCCGATTAGCTAGGTAGGGGGTTATTATTATATTTTTTTAAGCGGTTAGTATAAAAGAAGTTTAAGTTTTTCTAACTATCCGGGAGCTTTAGTTAGTAAGAGTACCCTATTTTTTCGATAATTTTGTAGTGGTTGCGGGTATTAGGGAAATTAAATTTATTATTGGGACGAATCGTTATTAATTATAGCCGTTTAATAATAACGATTCGGTTACCGACGTCGAAGTTTGGGTCTCTTCGTTTCTTATTAATTTAACGAGCCTATTCCTCTTATACTTTTATAATTATTTCTCTAGCAAATTCTATATACTTATAAATATATTGAGCATATCTTTAAGTTTACTCCCTAATTAATTGTTCCGTCCGGAGGATAGAAGGGTCTTAAATTTGGGCCTCCTAATCGAAAAGTATATATATTGGGTAATTAAATATAATTTTGTAAGGGGAAAGGTTAGTACTATTTTGGGGGAAGTTATTTTATATTACGTTAAGAGCGGGTATAGCTTTAGATTAATCGTTTTAATAATAGTTAACGAAGGGACGAAATCGTTAATTGAAGTAAGCGTTTATAACTTTAGTTTAGTTAGCCGTTTAATTATATTTTATTATAGCGAATTTCTATTTCGTTCCTATTAATTTAAATATTTCGTTAGTAAATACCGATATAAATTAGAGTCCGCAATTTAAAATTACTTCTTCTAATATACTATAAACGTAATAGGGATCCTTATAATATATCCGGGCGGTATTTTAAGCGGTCGATTTTTTTATATAGGGTATAACTTATAACGATTTTATTAAGCGGTTTACTATAATTAGAATATTATCGAAATTATATTTATCCTTAAGCATTTTCTTATAATTAATTATAATCAAAATCTATTTCTTAGCGGGCGGCGGGATAGGGTATAATTTACTAGGGGTTTTATCCCTAGGTACCTTACTTATTTTATAGATTATATAATTCTTAGTAAAGCGTTTAATATTACCGGCTATACCCGGCTATTAATAATATTAGTTTAGAATTATTTAGGTTTTATTACAACTAGGGTAAACTATTATTAGGGTTGAATAAGTTTCGTCGATAATATAAGTATATAAATTATTTTTATTAGGAATAGTAAAACGACTTTTATAAATTAAAAGGTCGTTAACTATTATAATAAATTTAAGATCCGAATTATAAGTGCGTACGTAGTATTCTTTTAAGGACCCCTCTTCGCAATTAACCTTTATAATTATATTAATTAGTTTATATCCTTCGGGTTTAATTAGGTATAGTTTTAGGCTATTAATATTTAATGTAAGAATTAGTACTAACTCCTTTAAAAAACTATTCGATATAGTAATAGAAGCTAGGGCGATAATTTTAACTCCGTCGGCGTTTTCTAAGGGTTTGAATATTTAAAGGGTATAGTACGCCTCCTTCTTTTCCTTTTAGGTCTTAAGGTCCTTTAACTTCCTTAATAGGGTATTAGTAGCTGCGTTTTTAGTATTAGGGCGGTAAGTGATTTCGAAGTAGTATTAAAATAGGAATTCCGCCTATCTAATTTATTATAGATTAAGTAATTACTTTGTACCGAAGTATTCTAATATTTAATAATTAGTAATAATTATAAAAGGCTTCGACTATTTTAAACTAATTAATTCGGAACATTAGGTTTGGAGGGCTTTAATAATAGCGAGTAATTTTTTATTGTAAATTAGGTAATTATATTTAATTTCTTATATAGTTTCCGAAAAGTAGGCGATAGGGTATTATTCTTTCGTATCCTCCTAATATTAGGATAGGACTCCTACGAAGATTCTATTACTAATATCCATTTTAATTCGTATTTCGGCGTTATAATTAAAGTATTTTAATAAGGGGGTATTTATTAGTAATTACTTTAGACCGTCGAATACCGCTTAATATTTATCGGTTTATATAAATATTTCGCCTTTCTTAATTAGGTTAATAAGGGGGCGAGCTATTCGATTATAATCTTTAATAAACTTTCGGTAAAAGTTATAGAATTTTAAAAAAGATTGTACTCTTTATAAATTAGAAGGTATAGCCTACTCTTTAATAACCTCTACCTTTTTTAGGTCGACGGAAATATTATTACGTCCTACAATAAATCTTAGGAATTTTATTTTAATAATTTAGAATTCGTACTTTTTTAGATCTATTTATAATCTAGCATCCTTTAATTTAATTAGTATTTTGCGGATATAATCCTTATATTCTTTAAGGGTATTAGAATAAATTAAGATATCGTTAATATATACAGTATAGAAATCTCTTAAGTATAGTCCTAAGAGGGAATTAATAAAAGTTTGGAAGTTAGCGGGACCATTTATTAAATTAAATAGTAATACTTTATATTTAAAAGCTCTTATACCGGTACAGAAGGTAATAAACTCTTCGTCTTCTAACTTTATACAAATATAATAGAAGGCCTATTAAATATCGATTTTAATAAATTATTAAGCTTTAACGACTTTAGCTAACGTTTTTTCGATTAAGGGTAGTAAGTATCGGTCTTTCTTAGTAATAGCATTAAATTTATAGTAATCGATATAAAAATAAAAACTACTATTAGCTTTTTTAATAAATAAAATTGGGGCGGCCTAGGGGGACGAGTTCGCTTCAATAAATCCTTTAGATAAGTTTTTTAGGATATACTTCTTTATTACCTTTAATTCGTTTAGCGATATCTTATAGAGAGGGCTATAACCGAGTTCCTCTAGCCGGTATCCCTCTTTAAATTTGATTTTATAGTTGTACGGCCGATAATTTGGTAGGACGTTTGAATCGAACTTGCTAAAAACGTTAATATAGTCGTAATAGTAGTCCAGTACTATTTTTAAAGCTTCCTCCCAAAATTCCTTTTCGTTATAAGGTAATAATTTTTAAATAGGGTCTTTTACTATATGCTTTTATTGGATAAACCGGTCGATTTTAAAAATATTTATCGAATATATTATATAGTCGGTTTTAACGGCGGACTATATAAATAAGTCGCCTTTAAAAACGTATATTTGTACCGGTCGTTCCTTATACCAATTAGTTGAATCTCTTTTAAATTTATATATATTTTGGCTATTAGAGCCCTATTTACTATCTTATAGTTCGGTCGGTTTAATTCGAACGAATTGTACGGATTCTAAAAATAATATTATAAAGTGGGTAAGATTAGTTAAATTCCTCTCTATTTTATTTAATAGGTTAATTTACTTAAGAATTAAGTCGGAATTTTAGAATAGAATACGGGGATAAGTATAACCTAGTTCGCTAGTATCTTTATTTCGGGTATATTTGAGATCTATTAATATAATAGGGACCGTTTTCTTAAGTTGTAACTAAAGAATTTCGAGTTCGTAAATATATTTCTCAATCTATTTCTAATATTATTATACTTCTCTCCGGTATTAATTATAGGCCTCTTAATCGAATTCTTTTTTACAATAGTCGGAAAAGGGTTAGTCCGCCGGAATAGGTTTTAAAGTAGCCGTATAGCTACTTATAAACTTAGGCGCTATACGACTACTATTTTTACCGTCGGCTTATTACTTATCTTCTCGTTCTATAAGTACATTGTAATAGACTATATCTTTTTAGTAATTTAAATTTACAATACTAAAGCCTTTAGGGCGGACTTCGAAACTTAAATTCTTTATTTACTTAAGGTCCGGTTTCTATTCGGGGGGAAAGATAAAGCGACGATTCTTATAATTTACTTAAGCGTTATAAATATTAAACTATTTACAGCCGATAATAAAGTCGTAATTTATATTAACGACGATAAAGATATCGGGGGGTATTATTCGGTTTCGAATCTTTAAAGCGGCTTTAACGACCTCTTTAATACCTTAATTAATTTTTCTTTAATAATTATTAATACTTCGAACGGGAAAATCGCTCGTTACTTCTATTAGTAATCGTTCTTTTAATTTATTAGTAAAGGTTATATTAATAAATAGGTAGTTGTTTACTCCTATATCGATTAGAGCGTTAAATATAAATAAAAATATTCTATTATTAATTATAGTATATTAAATAATTATAGGATCCCCTCCTAAGTAGGGTATTAAATTAAATTTATCTTTTTTTTATCTTTATCTATCCTTTATTTATTCTATAACCGATACTTCCCCTAGGAAAGAATTTAATTTACTTAGGGTATTTAATTTCCTTAATTATTAGTAACGGGGGCAATATCGCCGGTAGCGGGGGTAGTAGGAGCTATAGGCTAACCGCTAATACTATTCTTATTAATTAAATAATATTTAACAATAGTAGTAATATAATCGTAACGCTCTTAATTATACTAATCTTTCTAAGGGCAATCGCACTTAGTATAATTATATTCCTTATAGAGGAAGCATTTACCTTCGTTAAATAATCGGGTAGTTTCTTCGGTCTTATCGGTAGCGGAACGGTTGCTTCTATTACCGCTAATAAATTTAGAAACGGAAGAATTAGAACTACCGGAATTAAATCCGCTAAAACCAAATCTAAATCCCTTATTATTCTCCTTATTACGAGAATTGCCGGAAGCCGCTTTAGTCTCTTTAGTAATAATTTTAAATATTTAGCTAAAACCGGAATAATTAATATAATAAAATTCGAAAGAAATAAAAGAGTCGCGATATTTAACGTTTATTTATTTCTTATATTCCGCGGGAAGGCGTTAAAATAATTCGCACTTTTATTCGGTCTTAAGGCGTTAGTATTCACTAATTATATAGACGAACTTATTTTTAAAAAAGTTAAAATTATTAGTATCCTTTATTTTAAATTTTATAAAGTTAATAAGAGCCTTTTCATCTTAGTTAAAGTCGTTATATTTACACTATAAATAGGTTATTAAATTAAAATAGGTTATAAATTAATTAGAGTAAATTTCGCAGAGGTAAAGTATTAAATCCTTGAAAATAAATCCGGCTAAACGATTTTTAATATAGAGAAACTTATTACAATCAGTTAGGTAGTAATTAATATTAATTTCAAACTTATTTTAAATTAAATCGTATTAAGCCTTAAAAGGTATATCGTCCTCCTTATTTTAGTTATAAAATTTAGGCGGGTTAACCTACTTAATAGAAAGGCGGGTTCGATAAAGGGGGGCGGTCAAGGTTTTATTATCGTCAATATTATTATTAAAGGGAGTAGTAGCGAAGTAAGTAGTAGAATAATAAAGGGGAGCCGCGTTGGGATCCTTTTCGATATTAGGAAAGATCGTCTCTTTAATCGTTATTACTACTTTATCCTTAAGTTTGCAAATACTTTTGAAGACGTTTAAATTAGTAATAATTTCTTTTAGGGCTTAAATCTCTTCCTCTTTATTAGCTAAGTAATTTTTAAAAGATTAAACTATCTTAAGGTTAGCTATAGAGGTAGGCGTATTAGAGTAAGCCTCTTCTAATTTAGGGACCTAATTATAAACGGTATGAAATTTAATATTTAAAGATGAAATAATCTAATATATTTCTAATACTTACTCTTTTAAAACTATATTTATTGTAATTTAGAATTTGAATTCGTAAAATATATTAATTGGGCGGAGGGTATATAATTCGCTAAATTTAACCTTATTTAAATATTTATTAAAAGGTAACTCTAAATTAGGTAATAGAATATAATAGGGGATATAGAAGACGGCGTTACGAATAAAGAATTCGGCGAACTCCTTTATTTTATCTTTTAAATCTTTAATAAGGTTTTTTAAATTGAAAGCAATATTAAATCGGTTAATCTCGTTATTAATATACTTATTAAATAAATCGAACGATAATTTAAGTTCGTCGTCGTCGTCGCTCTTAATTAAAATATCGGCTAATACTTCCAATAGGGACTTTAATTAATTATATAAGTAAAATAGTATCTTTTTATAGAAAAGGATAAATTTATTGCGGGACCTTTCTTCGAAGGGGTAGAATCCGTTAAAATATTCCTCATTAAAGCGTATAAAAGCCTTTATATTCTCTCTAATAATAGGATCGACGCACTAGGGCTTTTTCTTATCCTTTTTTTTATCGACGCTAAATTTAATAATAGCCTTATCCTCCTCTTTCAACGATTCGGAATTATCTTTATTATTAGCGTTTCCTTTACAGAAGGTCTAATCGCCTCTTCTATCCTTAGGCTTAGAGTTTTCGTTACCCTCTTCACTAAAGAAATTTCTACGGTCGTCATTCTCGTAGTAATCATTCTCGTAGTCGCTAGAGCCCTTTACTCTAACATTAATATTATTATAAGTTAAACGCAGGGGTACTATAATATTAATTATTATAAGTCTCAATTCTTTAAATTACAATAGTCGGTTTAATTATTTATATCAGTTTTTAATCGTTAGGATTTAACCTTCCTAAATAATTATTAAATTAATTTTAAATAATATAAGGGTATTAATATAAATAAGTCGAAAGTAAAATTAAAATATTATTTATAATAGAAGATTTAAGGTGAAGAGAAGAAAAGGAAGAGAATTAGATATATACGTACGAACCCGAATAAATACCCTAGTATATAAGCGATAGCAGGACCTATATACAAGTCGTTAATAATTAATCCCTTTATTCGTATCCCCTTTTACCTATATAATAAATAAGAGTAAACGCCTTTAATAGGCTTAGCGCCCGCTTAATTAATCTTAGTACGAACCTTCTATATTACTCGTTCCTCTAACCTTCGTAGCACTTTATAGTACTTCGTAACACTAATCCTCTTATAGGGTATGGCGGGCATAGCGGTATGGCCGGACCGGCGCCGTCACAACTCCTAGGTTTACTCTTTAATTAATTACTTAGTTTTAGAACTTACGTTTTGTATACGGGCCTTTTAATTAAAAGGTATATATATTAGGTGGCCGAATATAATTTTGTAAGGGGAGAAACCGATATTATCCTAGGGTAAGCTATTTTATATTACGTCGAGAGCGGGTATAGCTTCGGACTAGTTATTTTAATAATAGTTAATAAAAGGATAAAATCGTTAATCGAAGTAGGTATTTATAACTTCAATTTAATTAGCAGTCTGGCTATATCCCGCCGTAGCAAGTTTCTACTTCGTTCTTATTAGTTTAGATATTTCGTCGGTAAATACTAATATAAATTAGAGTCCGCGGTCCAATATTACTTCTTCGGGCATATTATAAATATAGTAAAGGCCTTTATAGTATATCCGGGTAGTATTTTAAATAATCGACTTTTTTATATAGGGTATAACTTATAACGACTTTATTAAACGGTCTATTATAATTAAAGTATTATCGAAACCGTATTTATCTTTAAACATTTTCTTATAGTCAATTACAATCGAAGTCTATTTCTTAGCGGACGGCGGAATAGGGTGTAATTTACCGGGAATTTTATCTCTAAATACTTTATTCGCTTTATAAACTATATAATTCTTAGTAAAGTATTCGATATTACCGGCTATACTTAATTACTAATAATACTAGTTTAGGATTATTCGAATCTTATTGCGGCCGGGGTATATTATTATTAAAGTCGAGTGAATTTTATCGATAATATAAGTATATAAATTATCCTTATTGGGAACAGCGAAGCGACTTTTATAAATTAGGAGATTGTTGGCTATTATTATAAATTTAGGGTCCGAGCCGTAGGCACGTACATAGTATTCTTTTAAGGATTCCTCTTTGTAATTAGCTTTTATAATTGTATCGACTAATTCGTACCCCTTAAATTCGATTAAGTATAATTTTAATTTGTTAATATCTTATATAAAGATCGGTACCGATTCTTTTAAAAAACTATTCAATATAGTAATAGAGGTTAGAATAATAATTTTAATTCTATTATTCTTGTCTACTAATAGTTTGAATATTTAGAAGGTATAGTATACTTTTTTCTTTTCTTTCTAAATCTTGAAGTCCTTTAACTTATATAATAAAGTGTTAGCGGCTGCGTTCTTAGTACTTGGGCGGTAAGTAATTTTAAAGTAGTATTAAGATAAGAACTCTATTTATCTAATTTATTATAAATTGAGTAGTCGCTTCGTACTGAAGTATTTTAATATTTAGTAATTAATAATAATTATAAAAGGCTTCAATTACTTTAAGCCGACTAGTTCGGGACGCTAGGTCTAGAGGGCTCTAATAATAGCGAGCAGCTCCTTATTATAAATCGGGTAATTATATTTAATTTACTATATAATTTCCGAGAAATAGGCGATAGGGTGTTATCCTTTCGTATCCTCCTAATATTAAGATAGGATTCCTATAAGGATTCTATCGCTAGTATCTATTTCGATTCGTATTTCGGCGTTGTAATTAAAATACTTCAATAAGGGGGCGTCTATTAATAATTACTTTAAACTATCGAATGCCGCTTAGTATTTATCGGTCTATATAAAGGCTTCGCCTTTCTTAATTAAATTAGTAAGGGGGCGAGCAATTCGATTATAGTTTTTAATAAACTTTCGGTAGAAATTGTAGAACTTTAAGAAAGATTGTACTCTATAGAGATTAAAAAGTATAATCTATTCCTTAATAACTTCTACCTTTTTAGGGTCGACGGAAATATTATCCCAGCTTACGATAAAGCCTAGGAATTTAGTCTTAGTAATTTAGAATTTATATTTCTTTAAATCGGTTTATAGTCCTACGTTTTTTAATTTGGCTAGGACCTTACGGATATAATCCTTATATTCTTTAAAGGTATTAGAATAAATAAAAATATTGTCGATATACGTAGTATAGAAGTCTCCTAAATACGGTCTTAAAAGTAAATTAATAAAAGTTTAGAAGTTAACGGGACTATTAGTTAGGCTAAATAGTAATACCTTGTATTTGAAGGCTCTTATATTTATACGGAAGGTAGTAAGCTCTTTATCCTCTAGTTTTATTAAAGCGCTTATTCCTTTAATTATATTAAAGATTCCGTAAGGAAGGAATAAGTAATTCTGTCTATAATAGGCCAGAATGCAATTAATTGCGGAGCCAGGGTCCCCACTCCATACCCGATTAGGAAATCATCGGGATATAGTATCGCAAATTGTATTAGATTTCCTACGAAATAATATTGTAATTGCGATTTCTCGATGGTTATTGCGTGCATTAAGATGAAAGTAGTTGCAAAATGACCGTCTTTTTTTTCCAATTAATTTGGTACTATCTGCACGTTGTTGCGATAAGTAGTTGTTGAGAAAAATAGAAAAAGGGTATTTAGGAGCGAAGAGTAATTAGAAACGAATAGGAACGAAGGGTTCTAATTATATAGGTAGAAAAAACGAACCGTTTTTCCAAATTAAATTATTGGCTCAATAGGTCTAATAACTACTTCTATAATTAAAAAGTCGTAAGTTCGATTCTAATTAGAATCAAAATTTTATTTTGAAAAAAATATAAATAAAATAATATAATAAATAAATATAAATTAAAATTAAAGTTTATAATGAAAA